>JAJPUD010025638.1:0-17341 GCA_023553655.1 Myrmecobius fasciatus | reverse complement strand
GTGTGTGTGTGTGTGTGTGTGTGTGTGTGTGTGTGTGTGTGTGTGTGATATAACAGCTGGTCCCATAGGGTAGGAGTTGAAGTCATCCTGGAGCATTTATAAGCAGCTCTGTCTTGAGGGTTGTTTCGAAAGCCGCAGCTGGCACTGAACATTCACTGGAAGAAGTGAAATACCATCTAGTGGACAGAAGAGAAAACAGGCTTGTGGACTGGAATCCTGCCCATTTTCTTTTTCATAGAAACATTTAATTTAATTCCTATCAACCCATTTTTATTGGAAGCTTGTGTAGCCCTTTTAGGCACAAACATAGAAATGATCCCTGTCCTCAAAGAATTTGTGGCTGTATTAATAATAATAACTAGCCTTTATTTAGCCCTTTAAGTTTTTCAAAGGGGCTTCCCTCTCAAAAGCATTTTAAGTTAGTTAGAAGACTCATACATAGAAAATAATTAGAGCACAATAAAACATGGCCTTTTCGAGGCAGTATAGTAGATAGAGGGATGACATGGAGTCAGAAAAGAGAGATTCATATTCTTCCTGTGACACTAGTTCTGCAACCCTAGGCAAACAACTTAAATCTCTATGTCCCTTGTCAGGCAACAAGCATTTGTTGATTGTTTACTGTGTACAAGGCACTGTACAAAGTGCTAGAGATAACAAAAAAAAAAAAAATTCAAAACATGGTCTGTGCCCATTCTAATGTAAGATGCAAACAATTATTTATAGACAAGATAAATACCATATAAAAGGAAAGAAATCTCTGAGGGAAGGCTCTGGAGAGATAGGAAGGGAGGAATACCGGAAAAGACTTCTCACAGAATGTGGGAGTTAAATAAGGTCTTGAAGAAAGCCTGGTTTTTTACGACCAGAAGAATGTCATAGGCATGGTTTTTTAAAGTCCCAGGGTTCAAAGAAGAAATGTCCTGTGTAAAGTAAGGAGGCCAGTGTCACTAGTTCATTGGTAATAAAATATAAAAGACTAGAAAGGCAAAAAAAGGAGCCATGTGATTAAAGGGCTTTAAAAACCAAACAAAGGATTTCAGGATTTGTCTTCTTCTACCAGGAGTTCCCCACATTGAAATCACTGATAACAATAATAGTGAAAACAACAATTAACATTTATATAGTGATTTAAGGTTTGCAAAAGATTATATATATATTATTTCATTAGATCCTTACAACTCTGGGAAATAGATAGTACTATTCCCATTTTACAGATGAGGAATCTTAGAATCTTCAAGATTCAAGAATCCATCTTAGAATATTCAAGAAAAACAGTGTATAAAATGTGAAATAAAATAATATTTGAATAGTCACTAGGAATCTGGTTGCCTGACCAGGAAAATAGCAATGGTATAAATACTATTCAGAAAACTCACATAATGGGGCAACTAGGTGGCACAGTGGATAGAGCACCAGCCCTGAAGTCAGAAGGACCTGAGTTCAAATCCAGCCTCAGACACTTAACACTTCCTAGTTATGTGTGACCCTAGGCAAGTCACTTAACCTGATTGCCTCAGCAAAATAATAATAAATAAATAAACATTCAGTGCTTTCCCCTTCTTCCAAAAGCATACACACATTATCCAGAATTTAAAATAAGACCCTTGGTGGACTGTGTACTCCAACAATATCAGTAGGCATTTATTAAAACAACCAGTATGTAGCAGGAAGTGTGATGAGCACTGGGGATGCAAAGAAAGGCAAAGGATAATTCTGACTATTAAGTACCCAATCTAGTGAGAGATAACTGACAAGATATGGACAAGATATAGGCAAGAGAGAAGGTACTCAAATCAATAGGAACAATTTTCTGCTCATCCTAGTGGATCATTCACTGGCAAGAACGAGGCACCTAACTATCCTTTATTTTTCCCCATGGACAAGATGACTACACTTGTTAGAATGCAAGCTCTTTGAGGGCAGATGCTGTTTCATTCTTTATATGTGTATCCCCTATCATCTATTACATTTTTAGAACATAAAAGGTTCTTAATAAACACTTGATGATTGATTGACTTATTGAGAGAAATTTGATTCTGGAATGCCTTCTCACTTCTCAGTCTAAATTCAGCTGATTTTTTTAAGTCTATATTCAAGTTTTATCTTTTCCATAAAACTTCCCCAGTACACAATGATATCTTCCTTCTTTGATCTTTTATGTTTATAAACTCTCCCCACAATATGGGGCCTGATTTTATACTGTTCTATATTGTTCTTTCATTCCTTCATGAGTGTATAAACTCCATGAGGGTAAGAACCAAGCCTTTTTGTTGTTTTATGTATCCCATGGTCACACAGTGCTGAACACAGAGTAGTCATTCATGAAAAACTTATTCATTAAATTAAATTTTTAACAAAGGGCAAATGGGGATCATCCTGGTCTTAAGCATTTCTGCATCGTCCATGAAGTTCCTATTTCAACCACAGAGAATTTCAATGAAGTCACCTTTCACTTAGTCATAGCATTTTTAATGGAAAAAACCTTGAACCAGTGAATTTTAGTTTCCACACTACCATGAATTTATTCATGTCCCTTTGCATGAATCATTTAACTCATTCATTTTCTTCATCTAAAACAGCAGTAGTTCAACTATATTTCTAAGGCCCCACCCAGTTCAAAACTTATGATTCTGTAACTACATAGACATTCTCTAGACTTTTTTCTCTGATTCCCCCCCCAAATCCTTGTCTTCTTTTGTCCCCCTAAAAAGAACACACACTTTTATGTACAGTAGAATTAAGATGATGTTTGTAAGATATTTTAACAAATCTTTAAAGTAACATTTAAATAAAAACTATTGTTATTATTATTATTATTGGAACACCAACAGTAAGGAGAATACAGAGTCAATATGTTATATAACTTGATACATGTCCTCCATTGTAACAAAAAAATATTCATTCACTTGAGAAGCAGCCTCCTATCAGTTGAGGAGTTGGGCCATATTTAGCGTCATCCTAGATTTGTAATTATACAATCATGCATAAAGAGACTGGTTTTAACTTTTCAAAACACTCTTAGGTCTGTTTTGTTATTTGATCTTATAAAAATACAGTGAAGTGTACCATGTGCCCATATTTGGTCAGTAAAGAAACTGAAAAACAGAATAGAAGTACATAGAACTTATCCCTAGGATAGCTAATAAATAGTGCAGTGGACCTCAAGATCTTTGAGTTAAAATCTGGCTTCAGACACTTAGTGCTTGTGTGACCCTGGATAAGTCACTTAACCCTATTTGCCTCAATTTCTCCATCTGTAAAATGAGCTGGAGAAAGAAATGGCAAAGCACTCCAGCATCTCTGCCAAGAAAACCCCAAATGAAGTCATGAAGAGTCAGACACAACTAATAGATTGAACAACAAAGAACTTAGGTCCCTTTCATGCTTCAAGTTTTATTCACCATACCACATTGCCCCAATCATCAGATCTTATATTTAGAAGGGACTTCAGAGGTCAAATCTAATTTCCTATATAATAAAGGAACTCCCACTACAAACTTCCCCAATAGCCAGTCATTCAACTGCTTAAGCACTTCCAGTGACAGGAAGCCCAATCCTTTATTGAATAGCTCTGATGGCTCAAAACTTTTGTTGTTTTAAATGTTGAATCAGCCTCAATGCACTTTCACCCCATCCTAGTTATCCCTCTGGAGCCAAACAGAACGAGTTTAATCCTTCTTCATGACAATCTTTCAAATATGTGAACATTTTTTATGTTTCCTTCTGTTTTTCAGTTTTAATATCTTCAGTTCCCTTAACTATTTCTTTTTTTTTTTATAAAGCTTTTTATTTGCAAAACATATGAGTGACCTTTCAACATTGACCTTTGCAAAAAAAACTTTTTTTCCCAAGCTTTTCCTTTGGGGGGGGGGGGGCGCGGCCCTAGATGACAGGTAATCTAATACATGCTAGATAGGATAAATTATATGACAAGTACAATACATGTATACATATCTATACAGTTATCTTACTGCACAAGAACCCTTAACTATTTCTTGAAGATGTTCATTATGTGCATTCCATTTTATCAATGTCCTTGTTCAAATGTGACACCATACTAAACACAATTCTCCAGTTGTTGTCTAACCCAGTCTAGAGTGCAATAGAAATATCACTTTCCTTATTCTGGATAATGGAACCTTATATCACATTAAGTTATATGGCTTATCATAAGGTTGATTTTTATATAGTTTGTAGTCAAGTAAAATCCTTAGGGGTTTTTTTGTTTGTTTGTTTGTTTTCGTTTTTGTTTTTTTTGTTTTTGTTTTTACACTATTAACTGCTATTTAGCCTGTTCCCTCATAGGATATTTCTGTAGTTGATTTTTTTTTTAGTCTGAGTATAAGATTTTACCATCATTCCAGTTAAATTTTATCTTGTTAGTTTCAGCCTTACCCTTCTGTTGGGTCAAGAATATCTGGAACACTGATTCTGTCATCCATTACATTTGCTGTCTCTCTCAGGTTTGTGTCAACTGAGCACTTAATAAGTAGCTTTCTAAGCCCCAGTCCAAATCAATAAAAAATGTTTAGCAAGATAGAACCTGTATAAGACTACTGGAGATGACCCTACTACAGAGTGACACTAATCCATTAACACTTTGAGTATGATTGTTCAACCAGCTAGAAATCCAGCTATATAAATGATTTCTTTCTCTTGTTCACAAAGATGAGACACTTTGTCGATTCTCTCACTGTGCCTATGATATTCTCTGTATGTCCATTTATTAACTCTATTAGATATATACATATATATGTACATAAATAGTTTGATTACATTTCACAGAAGGAGCTGTTTAATCCACCCCATGCGTAAAAGGAGTGTCCATTTGTCCCGCCTCTACTTGAAAAACTCCACCTTTCAGGGCAGTCAGTTCTACATTAGGACAGATATATTTGTAAGGAATATTTTTTTCCTGACATCAAGTATTAACCAATCTCAAATCAATCAGTCTATTTATTGAATACCCATATCATAGCATATGACAAAAATATGATGGACTCAGATACCGAATGAGATATCCATGCATTTATGAATATACATACACAGAAGTCTTTTATTGTTACAAAAGCTATACATGTATGTATGTATGTGTATATACATATACACACACACATATATATAGGCATGTAAACGTTTGTTTATTGAGTGTTTCTTAATGTATATACAGAGATATATGACTTAGCTCTTGCCTCATGGAGCTTATTGTTCAACTGTCAGAACAAGATCTACACACAAAGTTTAAAAAACATATAAAGTTCATTGTGCTCTGTCCCCTTGTTATAGGGCGTTCAGGTACAAGTAAGTGCTGTCTCAACTGAACATTGGAGTAACTAGTCACTACCAAAAAAAAAATATATCTTCTCTGCACTTTCACATATTCTTCTGACTCGGAGATGAGGGCAGCAGTTTTTTGTTATTATTTTTTGTTTTGTTTTAAAGGGAAATAAAAGCATCCATTCCCCATCAGCCTCAGTGCAGCATTTCCATTCTCACATAAAAGACTCCGGATTGACTTTCTCTTCTTGTTCAGAACTGTGACAAATATAGAAAAACACCTGTTGAATTTTGCTCTGGGAAAACCCCACATCTCTGTTCCTTAGTACCCTATAGTGCCAGATATTTCTGAAATCAAATGATATTTAAGTCTATATATACAGTAAGACCAGACCTGATTCCTCAATGCAAAATGCTTTCCTCTCGGTTGTTCTGACAAGGACCCCAATAAAGGCCTGAACCCAGAGGATTTCTGTCTTGTAGGAGTCTGTTAGCCTCCATACATAAAGGACAAGGGTTCAAGCTTTACATCCCTACTCTTTCTCTTCTCTCCCCAGAGTCCAAAACAACTTGGCAAAGACCCTTTAAGGAGTTATGTAAAGATCTCTCAAGGATAACAAGTGAAACTAACCTAGGATAGGCATCTAGGTGGGCATCATGGTGGATGGAGGGTTGGAGTCAGGAAGACTTTATTTCAAATCCATCCTCAGATACTAGTTTGCTTCTGTCTGCCTCCATTTCCTCTTTCTGTAAAATGGGAATAATAATAATAATAATAATAATAATAATAATAATAACACCTACCTCCCAGATTTTTTGTAAGGACCAAAGGAGATAAAATTGATTAAGTGTTTTGTAAACCTTAAAACACTATGTAAATGTTTATCATCATTATTATTATTATATTCACCAGGTCTTGACTCATTATTGACTTCTTATTCTTTCTTTTTTATACTTAGAGAAGGAAAGGAAGGTCATGGTAGGGCAAAGAGTCAGCTAGGTGGATCAGTGGATACAGCACTGGATCTGAAGTCAGAAAGACCAGAATTCAAATTTGGCCTCAGACCCTTATCAGCTATGTGATTCTGACCAAGTCACTTGGACCTATTTTCGTCACGGTTTTCTCATCTCTAAAAATAAGGGTAATCATAGTACCTACTCCCAGAGTTATGATGAAGATTAAATAAGAAAATTTGTAACATGCTTTGTAAATCTTAAAAGTTCTGTATAAATGCTAGTTACTATTATTATGGCTTATTCTGTCTGGAAGGCCAGTTTGAGGAATGGTGAAGATGGACCAGTGTGCTCAAAAAAAATGATTTCTGTCCTACCAATCCCATCAATTATAGTTTCCATCTTGAGGGGAAACATTAATGAAGAGCTAGACCTAACAACTAGTCATGAGCAGGACCAGCTAATTGAGGGATACTGTATACAAGGAAACCTAAGTGAGACCAGTAGAAAAGTCATGAGATAGAAAGGAAAGAACATTGGACTGGGATTTAAGGACCTGAGTTGCTTTTGCCATCTCTGCTGCAAATTTGCTGTGTAAATTTGTGCAAATCAGTTAACTTCTCTGACCCACTTACTCACCTTTTTTTTCATGGGGGTTTTGTGAAACTATAGTGAGATGACATTTTCAAAATTGATTTAAAGAGTTGATTCATGGTTCAAGGATAATTAATATGCATTTTGAAGCAGTATCTAGAGCTCCTCCACAGGGCTATTTCTCAGTTTTTGTTCAGGACTAGTATAGTCTCTGGGATTCTATCCTAGTTTTGGCACTGACCAGTTTTGTGATCCTAAACAAGTCCTTTCCATTCTCTAAGCTGCAATTTCATCATTTGTAAAATGAGGGGGAAGGGCTAAGTAATAACTTGTTCATGTATCACTTCAAGTTTTACAAATTGCTTTCCTCCCAACCATCCCAACCCGTTGGTGGTAGGTCTGATAAACATAATTGAGCCCCATTCTACAGAAGAAGAAACTGAAATTCAAGGGAGGTTATTTGATAGTGTCAAAGTAAAATAGATGGTAAATAGCAAATTTTGTTTTGGTTTTTTTTTTTCCTTTTTTTTTAAATTAAAGCTTTTTATTTACAAAACATATGCATGGGTAATTTTTCAACACTGACCCTTTCCAAATTTTCCCTTCCTTCCCCTTACCCCATCCCCTAGATGGCAGGTAATCCAATACATGTTAAATATGTTAAAATACATGTTAAATCCAATATATGTGTATACATATTTATACAGTTATCTTGCTGCACAAGAAAAAATCGGATGAAGAAGGAAAAAAAAAAACTGAGAAAGAAAACCAAATGCAAGCAAACAACAACAGAAATAGTGAAAATGTTATGTTGTGGTCCACACTTAGTCCCCACGGTCCTCTCTCTGGGTGCAGATGGCTCTCTTCATCACAAGGTGATGGAACTGATCTGAATCATCTCATTGTTGAAAAGAGCCATGTCCATCAGAATTGGTCATTGTATAATCTTGTTGTAAATGGCAAATTTTGAACATGAACCCAGCTCTTATTCTAATGCTGGGGGTGGGGTGAGGTATATCTTTCCACTATAGCATTATTGTTGCTTTAACATAAAATCAAATGAGCTGAAGTATATAAAAGATTTTGCAGATCTTAAATCATTGTAAAATGTTAACTATTATTAGTATTTTTGTTGTTGCCTAGTAAAACTTTTATGAATATATCATTTCAATCATTTCCTTTCCTCCTTTTCCCCTCTCCTTTCTTGCCCTCATTCCCTCAACATTTCAGTGTTCCCAGACAAATCCTAAAACTATAGACTGCAGATTATTTGCAAAAAAAAAAAAAATTTAAAAATAAAGTAATGAGGCACCTAAAGAAGAAAAGGAGACTCAATTCAATCATTGCATATGTTGGGGAAAGGAAGGGGGCAGTCCTTTTTCATCCCAGCAAAGGAAATATTTCCACCCCAAATGCCTGATGCTCTCCAGTAGAAGATTGTAATTGGCACCTCATCCTGCTTCAGCTCTGAGCTCCCAATGTGGTCTGTGGTCAGGGAGGCTTTCACCACTTGGGACCTTTCATCGTGTGTGGTTTGTTCTTTGATCAGGTGCTTGCGCTAAGTTAGTTCCGGAGTAATTAATTAGAGACAGTATTGCCAAGGTGGCTCAGGGAGAGCTTAAATAACAAAATGATTGATTAAGGGCCTCTGCCTGGTCTGAGATTCCTTTGGCTGAGCATCGGGGAATACTTGAGAGAGCTGCTCCAGCCCTTTCCTTCCTTTAGGTGACCCTTTCTCCATGAAGTCTTCTCAGACTGGTCAGAGAATATTGACCTCCTCACAGTCTGACCATTTTGAAACTCCCACAGCCAGTCTCTTCATTTTAAACTCATCCTTTCCCCCATACTCCTAAAATATATTGAACCTAAGTCTGGGACTTGATAATCCTCCTTCCTATATGTGTATCTATAGCTGTATGCCCATTGTGGAATTCTAGGAGGAAGCCAAAAGCTACATGTTACGTGGTCAGGCTCTCCAAACCTATATTAACTGCCTACTCTGCCTCATGTGTGATAAGTCCAGAGAAGTAGAATTCATGGGCTCCTCCATGAAAGAACAGAAAAACTAGTTCATAAGATCATGACTCCTCTAGCGCTAGAAAGAATCTTAGAATTCACCTGATCCAGCCCTCACCTTTAAGTGATTTACAGATGATCCCTGTAGTAGAAAGGGGCTAAAATAAAACCTGAGTCTTTGACTCCAAATGCATCCCTTTCTTCTGAATCTGCCACCCCAGACAATTAAGGTATTTGAATAAATGTTCAACTGGTGGTATTGATGTGTTCATACTCTCCTTAGGAAGTTCTCTGAAGAAACATAATTTATAGTTATATAGTTTGTCCACTTTTGTTTTCCTCATAAAACTCCTGTGATTGCAGATAAGGAAACTGAGCCTCAGAAAGATTAATTGATTTGCCCATAGTCTAGAGCTTCAACATGAGCTAGTAAGTGTTTAGAGGCAGAATTCAAACCCAGATTTTAGGACTACAATTCCCCCTTTTTTTTTTTTTTCACTATACCCTACTGCCTTGAGAACAGAAACTACATTTCCTATCTCGTCTATGACCACCATAGTGTTGTTTACACAGTAAAAGAACACCAGTCCATCACAGATCTGTGACTGTCTTGCCATATGTAATTGAGCACTTATATATTGTGTAACTTTGCCACTTAGTACATTTATTACAGTTTAGCTTGTACCCCATTAGAAAGCAACCAGTAGTGATCTGTGTTCACTTCAGATATCAAAGTCATGACTAGATGAAGCCTGTACTGTATGAACAACAAATTGGAGCACAAGCAAATGGCCTTCTTTATTGTAGTCAAATACAGTTTATATCAAAGTTGTTAAGTGTTGCAGTGATACCCATAATCTTGGTTGACATAAATGACAGGTAGTTCATATAAATAACTCTAATTAGTATTGTTTTTATTCAACTAGACCAATTTTTTTCTCTTCTCACTTTGTTCCTTCTCTGAGATCTATATTTAGCACAAGTATGTCCATTTTGCCTTTAGTCCCACTTGCCATTGAATCAGTCTCCTATTGATAAAAAATAAAAAACCCAAATCCAGAATCTTCCTGCACAACAGCCATGGCTCCATTCATGCTATTGTCTTTATTTTCTCTGCCCTGAAACTCATAGGTTTTTTAATAGGTGCTTCTCTACCCAGCCATATGCAGAGTATCCTGAAAGCTCAAAGGCTCAAAACATCAGAAATATGGAGTGACCAGATGAGAGATGAGCAAATTCATCTCTCTCCTTTCCTTAGAGAAGTGGGATAGAAGATTATCAATATGGAATGTGACACACACTGTTAGACATATTTAGTATGTCATTTGGTTTTGCTTAATTGTACTATTTACAAAATCAACACCAAACTGACCAATCAGAGGAAAGTGCGGGGGGAGGAGTGATCTTTTCTTGCATGATGAGAAGGCTGCTTTAGCATGGAAGTAGTCCAGTGAGTCAGCAGTACAGCTCAGAGAGCAAGTGATGGAGAGAGCAACAGTTAGATTTTTTTTGTTTCCCTTCTGAAACATCTCATACCCATATTGTGAAGATTAATAAATAATAGATGCCTCACTTAGGCCTTCCCCAGCCCTGCACCCACACAAATTACATTTTGTTTGGAGAGTCAGCCCTGCAAATCAGCATTGACCAAGCAAGTTAGTACAGTCATTTAGGTCTTCTCTGAATGGCCCCAAATCTTGGGAAGGAGATAAAAAACATTGCCCATGATCCTTGACTTATATACCAAGCTGTTATCTTAGAGCTCTGCCCCAGGGTGAAGTTTCAGAAAGTCCTGATGACAAAGAACTAAAACTGCTTTCCAAATAGTGCTGGAGCATAAGGTTTGGTTTTTTTGTTTTGTTTGTTTTGTTTTGTTTTGTTTTGCTGAGGCAATTGGGGTGAAGTGACTTGCCCAGGGTCACACAGCTGTTACGTGTCTGAGACTAGATTTGAACTCAGGTCCTCCTGACTTCAGGGCTGGTGTTCTATCCACTTCAACACCTAGCTGCCCCTGGAGCAGAAGTTATTAATGAAGCCTGGAGCCATCCCAAACACCTAAGTCCAAAAAATGTTCTTTTTCTTTAATTTTTATCATTCTGACCTTTATCACATGTCATTTTGAAAAATGAACAGACAGCATTCCTGCAAAGTTCAGTACTCCCAACACACACTGCCCAGTCTTCATCATCAGAGATGCTTTGTCCCCCTGCTTTGGGGACAGATTTTATTCCTAAGGAGCCTTCAGCAATATTGGATCTCAGAGTTAGAAGGAACTTCAGTCCAATTATCCAAAGTTTGAGGCTAGAGAATACATGTAAAAAGGTAACCAAAGGTAAAAAGAAATTGAACCCCTATGGGTTGTCTGGACTTCAGATGGTTTCCCCTACTTGAGCTAATCAATTACAACATTTTCTTTTAATTCTCATTTTCTCCCAGTTAATTATAACCTATAAGCCATTACAGTCTCCTAATGGTGAGGGTTGTATTGAGATCAAAGACTGTGGTGGACTTAGAGATGTTCTTTTCTGCCCTCTGAAATTATCACTATATTAATTCACTTCAGTTTAATTTAGCAAATGTTTATTAAGTGGCACTAAGTACTAATCCTAGGAATAAGGGATATAAAGATTAAAACTGAGAGAATTCCTACCTCAGAGAGATTATAGTCAAATAGCAAAGATGTAGAATGTACACAAATAAATAATGTACTATTTAGAATTAGTGGGTAGATCCAGTGAAATCGGTTATCAAGCATTTATCAAGCACCTATTATCTACCAGATAATATGCTAGGAGTCAGATATATACATAAAAATAATGAAACAATTCCTACTCTCTAGAATTTGTACATTGTAACAGATATAATACTCTAGGAATATTTGAAGAGGAACAATCACATTTACTTGGGAGAAGTTGTTGCAAGAAACACTTGACAGAGAGATACGTAGAGTAAAGGTAAAAGACTAGGACAGAATTTATTATGCTTCAGCTAAAGTAAAAAAAAAAAAAGAAAGAAAAGCAGGGATGGTAATTCTGATTTCAGATAAAGCAAAAGTAAAAATAGATCTTATTAAAAGAGATAAGGAAAGAAAATACATCTTGATAAAAGATACTGTAAACAATGAAGTAGTAAGGATACTAAATGTATATGAACCAAGTGGTAGAGCAGTCAAATAGATAGTAAAATTTATGGTAGTGGGAGACCTCAACCTTCCCCTCTCAGAATTGGACAAATCTAATCACAAATAAACAAAAGAAACCAGGGAGGTTAATAGAGTCCTAGAAAACCTAGGGAGACCGGGAGAAGTTGAAACAACAAGGCAGGAAATCAAGGACAGCTTCATGACAGAAGTGATATCTGAGCTATGATTTCAAAGAAAAGAACTATCCTTTCTCTTCTTGACTGCTCAGAATCCTTCAAAGCTCAGCTCAGGTACCACCTCCTACATTGTCTTTCTTGATAAATTACAACTTAGTTAGACCCTCCCTGGTTTCTTGCCCCCCCCCCCAATAGAATATAAGCTCCTTGGGGCTATAGGGCCTATTTTCTTTTTGTCTTTATATTCCCCCTGCTTAGTACATAAACTGATTGAATGTGTAAATGTATAAACGAATGACTCAGTGTTTTAGCCAGTCAGCCAAAGAACTATGGAGAAGGGTCATAGACTGTCCTCTCATTAAGAATGGCTGTACCTTTTAGGTGTAAAACTGTGAAAATGGTAAATTGATGAGATGTCCTGAAGCCATTCTGAGACTAGGGAATTTGGAGATTTATGGGAGAGTTTCCGGGTCAGGATTTTACCTTTTAAAGAGGTTATAATTGCATTTTTATCCCCCATTTGATTATATTTTAAAAGTGAAAGAGATATAGAAAGATACTGGGGAAGGAATCTATTGCACTTAGAAAATTGCCAGTCTTTTTGAGTTACCTGGAAACAGTGTCACAAAATCTCATAGGTAGAAGGAAGCCCATTAAGCATCAAGTCCAGCCAGCATCCCGACAGAAATCCCCTTTAAAACATTCCTGATAAATAGTGGTCTGGAGTCTGGAGCCCATTCCATTGTTCTTATTTTTTGCCAGATAGAACTGAGCAGAATAAGGAAAGTCTTTCTTCCTTGTGACAGACCTCTAGCTTAGCAATGTCCTTTTCAGAACTAAATATAGTTCTCCAGCTGTGTTATGACTGGAGTATAGTACAACAGTACATGATTCCTAGGGCATAGGTGTTGAGGTGGAAAAGACCTTAGAAGGCCATTGAATCTGATTCTCTCATTTCATGGATGGGGACATTGAAACTCGGAACACTGAAGTAAATTACCCAGAGTCACATAGCTCATAAGTGTCTGGGATAGTTCCTTTTAGACTCAGGTTTTTCAGACTATAAGTCTACAAGTGCTCTCACCATACCACCTAGTCACCACCATGTCTCTGTCAATCTTAATTTCTTGATTGCCATATCATACTATTGAATCATAATGAGATTGAATTTACTTAATATCCATATTGTTTCCTAAAACTGCCAGATCTTTTTTCAAAGAAACTGCTATCTAGAAAAGCCTCCTCTGTGTTATATTTATAAACTTGAATTTTGTACCCAAGCTTAAGACTAATTTGTTTTTATCCCTATTAAATTTAATTTAGAAAAGAATTTGGCTCTATCTCATAACCTGTATGTTTTTTGGAGCCCTATTCTGTGAACTGTCTTATTATCTATTCCATCTATCTGAAAATTTTATAAGAATGCCATCTATGTTATTACTTAAAGCATTGATAAAAACACTAACACTGGGCCAAGCAATCTGGAACAGTTCCTTACAGGTCTCCTTCCAAGTTTGTACATATCTGCTGTACAGCTATACAGTAAATCCCAATAGTGCATTTTTAAGCTTTAACAACTAAAAGTTTTACTAAAACTTTTGAAACATCCAGTATAAATATGAACTGTTAATATTTAACAATTAAAGAATAATACAAGTTTTTCAGCAGAGGGACATGATTGTGGAGTGAAATCATCAAGAAGACTTCATAGAGGAAGTGAATTCATCTCTGGTAATAAAGGAAATTTGATAGTTTTTTTTTAAGTTTTTGCCACAGTAGTTTACAAAGATTTCTCATAAGGCATAAAGGAGTCACATAAAAAAGTTTAAATGTTATTGTTTTAAGTTCATAATAAACTACTTAATTCTAAATAAAGAGAAAAGTGATGTTGCAATTTGAACACAAAAGTGTTCAGTGATAAATAGCATCTGACCACTAGCTTCTCTAGGTAGGAAAAGAGATGAGGAATTATTAATTCTCTACTAAGACTTAAGCTACATGACCCCAAGGATTACAATTAAAACAAGGATCCTATTACACTGAGAGATGTTACTCTTGAACCACCATCAGTAAGATTGGTTTTCTATTATTGTTGTTTTTCCAGCATCTAGGATGACCTTATTCACTCATCTATACTCTCTTGTCCAGTTCCCTTTGGGACCAGTGGCAAGATGGCTGGTTAGGATGACAGAAGATAATTTGGCTGAGATCATAGGATAAAGAGATAGAAAGAACCTTCAGAATTCGTAGACCAACCCTCTCATTTTACAGATGAGAGAAATGAGGTATAGAGGGGGGCTGTAATTTGCCCAAGGCTAGTAATTAGCAAAGGCAGCATTTAAGTGTAGGGGTTAGTCTGTGATCAATGTTAGTTAGCATTTGATAAATC
This sequence comes from Myrmecobius fasciatus, assembly GCA_023553655.1. Lineage (NCBI taxonomy): Eukaryota > Metazoa > Chordata > Mammalia > Dasyuromorphia > Myrmecobiidae > Myrmecobius > Myrmecobius fasciatus. The sequence continues at coordinate 2,790 of JAJPUD010025638.1, read as the reverse complement.
CATATATTTAAGCCCCAGGTAAAGCAAGTTCTATCAATCACCCAGAAGATAGCCACACCAGTTACAGAATGTTAAAACATCTTTTAGACATCAGCATTGCCACTTTATCCTAGTTTGGAAATTCACCATTTTAAACTTGGGTATCTTACAAAGAATCTGTGATGGTTTTTTATTTGTTTAAGGGGAATTATACCTTAGGGTTGTTTCTAATTTCTTCATGTATACAACCCTTTTTTTTTTTTTTAAATTTTTTCTTAACTTTTTCTTGTCAATTTTGGATATACTTTCCCATAGAAATCTACTTTGTATAAAAAAGGGAGGAAGAGGAATGAAACTGACCAACAAAAGACCCAAATCCTGACTATTCAATATTTGTGCCCATAAGCCCCCACCTCACTACTAAGAGGGGAGCAGTATTTTTCAATATCTACTCTCCAGAATCAGTCTTGGTCATTATCATTAATATCTTGCCCTACTTTTAATGAGTCATGTTACCAAAAATAAGTTTAAGTTGGGTTTGCTATTAACATTGGGGTATAGGGTATATTCGGGGAAGACTAGTACCTCTGTGGTGAGAAGTGCTGGGCCCTTTTTGGGATTGCTTTCCACCTAATTTCCACCTGTGGTTCCAATAAGCTGTAGCATCCACAGTAGTAAACTTCCACCTTAGTAAACTGTTTTGGAAGATGGGCTAAATCAGGTTGACAATAATCAAGGGATCTCAAATCCTGTGGTGAGTTAGGGGGTGTCTATCCCAAGAATGTTAACATTATTGATTGGAAGAACAGAATGGCGCCTGTATTTAGTTATGCTCATACATCATTTTACAGATAAGGAAACGGATTAAGGGAGACCCCAAAAATACTCATTTAGTAAGCATCAGAGCCAGGTCTGAAACTCAGTTTCTCTCCCTCCAGATAGTCTCTTTTCCATGCCCTCTGCTATTTTTCTGATGTAGATAAAGATGTAGATAGGGCTGTTTTAAGAGGAGAAACTAAAAATCCCAGCAAGACTTTCAAAAAGCAAGCAGCAAAATTCTAAAGGTAAGATATAAAGCTAAGATAAGTGGACCTTATTTTTTTTCATAATTAGAAACTTAAAAGTTCAGAAAGACTTTTAAAAAAATAGAATCACTAAAAGGCTGCTGTGAGTTTCAGACAGTAAAATTTTAATGCCATAAGATGCTATATAAATAAATGTGAGTTAAGAGCAGAAGGTAATGACATTTTCACAGTGCTAGGGTGGAATAAAACAATGAAAAAAAACACTGTAAATAGGCTTGTTAACTCCCTTAAAACACTAAAATTAGCCTGGTTTGGGGAGGGGAAGGTTAATGTTCTGTAGAAAATTCCCTAGAAGGGCAGCCAGGACCTGGAATCAAAACTGATTCACTTTCTGAGAATAGTTGGTGGGGCTGGTTCCTTTCACTTGCTCCTAGGAAAGTTGGGGCTCTACTTAGGCTCCATGGGCTCAGTCACAAAGTTATTTGAGAGCAGGACATAATATATTTTTGACCTAGGGAAGTGAGAGGTAAATCATATCAATCATCTTGGAGTAGAATTCATCTCTAAACCCTAGGGATTTTCTTTTTATCTAAAGTCAAACAGCCCAATCCCTGAAGCCCAGAGCTGAGGTTGGATCATTATAGAGCAAGAGTTTTTAATCTGATTTTGTGACCTGGATAACCCTGCTGACACCTGTGGATCCCCTTCTCAGAAATAAAAGGTTTTTTTAAAAGTACAAAATTAAAAACACAGGACTACCAAGAAAACCAATTATATAGAAAGTATGGTTATCAAAATATTAGAGAAACAAGTTTGCATACCCCTAGTGAATCCCTGGATGGAGTAAAGCTTGCCCACCTACATGTTAGAAGGATCCATAGGAGCCACTGATAAACAACAACAACCAGTCCAGTAAATTAAGAATTCTCGATAGTTGGGGTCTAGCCTTAGCTTCACCACTAACCCGCAAATCACTTAACTTTCCTGAGCTTTGTTTTCCTCATCTGTAAAAACAGAGAATTGGAGAAAATAACCTCCAAGTTTCCTCTTTCAGTCTCAATCTAACCCTGGTCTCAAAATTGGGAATAGTCCCCACTGGTTCCTTTGGCATTTGTTTATGTCTGCTGAGTGAAGATTCACCAAGGATCAAATTCCCCATGCCTTTGCTCTGTGTGCATTCAGAAATAACAAAAAGGCAAGGTTGCCAAGGGAATATCAAAATGTAGAAGGGGGCACTCCTCTGCTCCATTACAATTGGATTTATTATCCTGTTACTATCCTTAAAATAGAGTGGGGAAATTAAGCTAACAGAAGATCAGGGAAGACATTTTGTTGACTTCCATCTCAAGATCCAAAATAAACCATTGAATTGCAGAACATTAATCCTATCCTTCATGCTGAAACAATGTGGGAATTACAGATTGAACATCCTTTCTGCTGGTCACACCCCTTGTCCAACTTTGGTAGTCTAAGCAGGGAGCTCACTTCATTTCTCTTAGTTTCCGTTCCCTCACCTCTAAAAGGGCCAAACAACCCAAGAAATGGGGAAGAAGAAGGACTGTTATGAGAAGAAAAACGAAAAGTCTTTAGTTATTTAGTCTGGAATGAGAAAGGTTGATAAAGTTCATAAATCAGACTGAAAGGGAAGCATCGACTTGGGCATCAAATTCATGAATGTAAATGTTGCTCCTAAGGGAACTAAGGGGCTTATACACACACACACACACACAGAGAGAGACAGAGAGAGAGAGAGAGAGAGAGAGAGAGAGAGAGAGAGAGAGAGAGA
>JAJPUD010025637.1:0-17342 GCA_023553655.1 Myrmecobius fasciatus | reverse complement strand
GTGTGTGTGTGTGTGTGTGTGTGTGTGTGTGTGTGTGTGTGTGTGTGATATAACAGCTGGTCCCATAGGGTAGGAGTTGAAGTCATCCTGGAGCATTTATAAGCAGCTCGTCTTGAGGGTTGTTTCGAAAGCCGCAGCTGGCACTGAACATTCACTGGAAGAAGTGAAATACCATCTAGTGGACAGAAGAGAAAACAGGCTTGTGGACTGGAATCCTGCCCATTTTCTTTTTCATAGAAACATTTAATTTAATTCCTATCAACCCATTTTTATTGGAAGCTTGTGTAGCCCTTTTAGGCACAAACATAGAAATGATACCTGTCCTCAAAGAGTTTGTGGCTGTATTAATAATAATAACTAGCCTTTATTTAGCCCTTTAAGTTTTTCAAAGGGGCTTCCCTCTCAAAAGCATTTTAAGTTAGTTAGAAGACTCATACATAGAAAATAATTAGAGCACAATAAAACTGGCCTTTTCGAGGCAGTATAGTAGATAGAGGGATGACATGGAGTCAGAAAAGAGAGATTCATATTCTTCCTGTGACACTAGTTCTGCAACCCTAGGCAAACAACTTAAATCTCTATGTCCCTTGTCAGGCAACAAGCATTTGTTGATTGTTTACTGTGTACAAGGCACTGTACAAAGTGCTAGAGATACCAAAAAAAAAAAAAATTCAAAACATGGTCTGTGCCCATTCTAATGTAAGATGCAAACAATTATTTATAGACAAGATAAATACCATATAAAAGGAAAGAAATCTCTGAGGGAAGGCTCTGGAGAGATAGGAAGGGAGGAATACCGGAAAAGACTTCTCACAGAATGTGGGAGTTAAATAAGGTCTTGAAGAAAGCCTGGTTTTTTACGACCAGAAGAATGTCATAGGCATGGTTTTTTAAAGTCCCAGGGTTCAAAGAAGAAATGTCCTGTGTAAAGTAAGGAGGCCAGTGTCACTAGTTCATTGGTAATAAAATATAAGAAGACTAGAAAGGCAAAAAAAGGAGCCATGTGATTAAAGGGCTTTAAAAACCAAACAAAGGATTTCAGGATTTGTCTTCTTCTACCAGGAGTTCCCCACATTGAAATCACTGATAACAATAATAGTGAAAACAACAATTAACATTTATATAGTGATTTAAGGTTTGCAAAAGATTATATATATATTATTTCATTAGATCCTTACAACTCTGGGAAATAGATAGTACTATTCCCATTTTACAGATGAGGAATCTTAGAATCTTCAAGATTCAAGAATCCATCTTAGAATATTCAAGAAAAACAGTGTATAAAATGTGAAATAAAATAATATTTGAATAGTCACTAGGAATCTGGTTGCCTGACCAGGAAAATAGCAATGGTATAAATACTATTCAGAAAACTCACATAATGGGGCAACTAGGTGGCACAGTGGATAGAGCACCATCCCTGAAGTCAGAAGGACCTGAGTTCAAATCCAGCCTCAGACACTTAACACTTCCTAGTTATGTGTGACCCTAGGCAAGTCACTTAACCTGATTGCCTCAGCAAAATAATAATAAATAAATAAACATTCAGTGCTTTCCCCTTCTTCCAAAAGCATACACACATTATCCAGAATTTAAAATAAGACCCTTGGTGGACTGTGTACTCCAACAATATCAGTAGGCATTTATTAAAAACAACCAGTATGTAGCAGGAAGTGTGATGAGCACTGGGGATGCAAAGAAAGGCAAAGGATAATTCTGACTATTAAGTACCCAATCTAGTGAGAGATAACTGACAAGATATGGACAAGATATAGGCAAGAGAGAAGGTACTCAAATCAATAGGAACAATTTTCTGCTCATCCTAGTGGATCATTCACTGGCAAGAACGAGGCACCTAACTATCCTTTATTTTTCCCCATGGACAAGATGACTACACTTGTTAGAATGCAAGCTCTTTGAGGGCAGATGCTGTTTCATTCTTTATATGTGTATCCCCTATCATCTATTACATTTTTAGAACATAAAAGGTTCTTAATAAACACTTGATGATTGATTGACTTATTGAGAGAAATTTGATTCTGGAATGCCTTCTCACTTCTCAGTCTAAATTCAGCTGATTTTTTTAAGTCTATATTCAAGTTTTATCTTTTCCATAAAACTTCCCCAGTACACAATGATATCTTCCTTCTTTGATCTTTTATGTTTATAAACTCTCCCCTCAATATGGGGCCTGATTTTATACTGTTCTATATTGTTCTTTCATTCCTTCATGAGTGTATAAACTCCATGAGGGCAAGAACCAAGCCTTTTTGTTGTTTTATGTATCCCATGGTCACACAGTGCTGAACACAGAGTAGTCATTCATGAAAAACTTATTCATTAAATTAAATTTTTAACAAAGGGCAAATGGGGATCATCCTGGTCTTAAGCATTTCTGCATCGTCCATGAAGTTCCTATTTCAACCACAGAGAATTTCAATGAAGTCACCTTTCACTTAGTCATAGCATTTTTAATGGAAAAAACCTTGAACCAGTGAATTTTAGTTTCCACACTACCATGAATTTATTCATGTCCCTTTGCATGAATCATTTAACTCATTCATTTTCTTCATCTAAAACAGCAGTAGTTCAACTATATTTCTAAGGCCCCACCCAGTTCAAAACTTATGATTCTGTAACTACATAGACATTCTCTAGACTTTTTTCTCTGATTCCCCCCCCAAATCCTTGTCTTCTTTTGTCCCCCTAAAAAGAACACACACTTTTATGTACAGTAGAATTAAGATGATGTTTGTAAGATATTTTAACAAATCTTTAAAGTAACATTTAAATAAAAACTATTGTTATTATTATTATTATTGGAACACCAACAGTAAGGAGAATACAGAGTCAATATGTTATATAACTTGATACATGTCCTCCATTGTAACAAAAAAATATTCATTCACTTGAGAAGCAGCCTCCTATCAGTTGAGGAGTTGGGCCATATTTAGCGTCATCCTAGATTTGTAATTATACAATCATGCATAAAGAGACTGGTTTTAACTTTTCAAAACACTCTTAGGTCTGTTTTGTTATTTGATCTTATAAAAATACAGTGAAGTGTACCATGTGCCCATATTTGGTCAGTAAAGAAACTGAAAAACAGAATAGAAGTCCATAGAACTTATCCCTAGGATAGCTAATAAATAGTGCAGTGGACCTCAAGATCTTTGAGTTAAAATCTGGCTTCAGACACTTAGTGCTTGTGTGACCCTGGATAAGTCACTTAACCCTATTTGCCTCAATTTCTCCATCTGTAAAATGAGCTGGAGAAAGAAATGGCAAAGCACTCCAGCATCTCTGCCAAGAAAACCCCAAATGAAGTCATGAAGAGTCAGACACAACTAATAGATTGAACAACAAAGAACTTAGGTCCCTTTCATGCTTCAAGTTTTATTCACCATACCACATTGCCCCAATCATCAGATCTTATATTTAGAAGGGACTTCAGAGGTCAAATCTAATTTCCTATATAATAAAGGAACTCCCACTACAAACTTCCCCAATAGCCAGTCATTCAACTGCTTAAGCACTTCCAGTGACAGGAAGCCCAATCCTTTATTGAATAGCTCTGATGGCTCAAAACTTTTGTTGTTTTAAATGTTGAATCAGCCTCAATGCACTTTCACCCCATCCTAGTTATCCCTCTGGAGCCAAACAGAACGAGTTTAATCCTTCTTCATGACAATCTTTCAAATATGTGAACATTTTTTATGTTTCCTTCTGTTTTTCAGTTTTAATATCTTCAGTTCCCTTAACTATTTCTTTTTTTTTTTATAAAGCTTTTTATTTGCAAAACATATGAGTGACCTTTCAACATTGACCTTTGCAAAAAAAACTTTTTTTCCCAAGCTTTTCCTTTGGGGGGGGGGGGGCGCGGCCCTAGATGACAGGTAATCTAATACATGCTAGATAGGATAAATTATATGACAAGTACAATACATGTATACATATCTATACAGTTATCTTACTGCACAAGAACCCTTAACTATTTCTTGAAGATGTTCATTATGTGCATTCCATTTTATCAATGTCCTTGTTCAAATGTGACACCATACTAAACACAATTCTCCAGTTGTTGTCTAACCCAGTCTAGAGTGCAATAGAAATATCACTTTCCTTATTCTGGATAATGGAACCTTATATCACATTAAGTTATATGGCTTATCATAAGGTTGATTTTTATATAGTTTGTAGTCAAGTAAAATCCTTAGGGGTTTTTTTGTTTGTTTGTTTGTTTTCGTTTTTGTTTTTTTTGTTTTTGTTTTTACACTATTAACTGCTATTTAGCCTGTTCCCTCATAGGATATTTCTGTAGTTGATTTTTTTTTTAGTCTGAGTATAAGATTTTACCATCATTCCAGTTAAATTTTATCTTGTTAGTTTCAGCCTTACCCTTCTGTTGGGTCAAGAATATCTGGAACACTGATTCTGTCATCCATTACATTTGCTGTCTCTCTCAGGTTTGTGTCAACTGAGCACTTAATAAGTAGCTTTCTAAGCCCCAGTCCAAATCAATAAAAAATGTTTAGCAAGATAGAACCTGTATAAGACTACTGGAGATGACCCTACTACAGAGTGACACTAATCCATTAACACTTTGAGTATGATTGTTCAACCAGCTAGAAATCCAGCTATATAAATGATTTCTTTCTCTTGTTCACAAAGATGAGACACTTTGTCGATTCTCTCACTGTGCCTATGATATTCTCTGTATGTCCATTTATTAACTCTATTAGATATATACATATATATGTACATAAATAGTTTGATTACATTTCACAGAAGGAGCTGTTTAATCCACCCCATGCGTAAAAGGAGTGTCCATTTGTCCCGCCTCTACTTGAAAAACTCCACCTTTCAGGGCAGTCAGTTCTACATTAGGACAGATATATTTGTAAGGAATATTTTTTTCCTGACATCAAGTATTAACCAATCTCAAATCAATCAGTCTATTTATTGAATACCCATATCATAGCATATGACAAAAATATGATGGACTCAGATACCGAATGAGATATCCATGCATTTATGAATATACATACACAGAAGTCTTTTATTGTTACAAAAGCTATACATGTATGTATGTATGTATGTGTATATACATATACACACACACACATATATATAGGCATGTAAACGTTTGTTTATTGAGTGTTTCTTAATGTATATACAGAGATATATGACTTAGCTCTTGCCTCATGGAGCTTATTGTTCAACTGTCAGAACAAGATCTACACACAAAGTTTAAAAAACATATAAAGTTCATTGTGCTCTGTCCCCTTGTTATAGGGCGTTCAGGTACAAGTAAGTGCTGTCTCAACTGAACATTGGAGTAACTAGTCACTACCAAAAAAAAAATATATCTTCTCTGCACTTTCACATATTCTTCTGACTTGGAGATGAGGGCAGCAGTTTTTTGTTATTATTTTTTGTTTTGTTTTAAAGGGAAATAAAAGCATCCATTCCCCATCAGCCTCAGTGCAGCATTTCCATTCTCACATAAAAGACTCCGGATTGACTTTCTCTTCTTGTTCAGAACTGTGACAAATATAGAAAAACACCTGTTGAATTTTGCTCTGGGAAAACCCCACATCTCTGTTCCTTAGTACCCTATAGTGCCAGATATTTCTGAAATCAAATGATATTTAAGTCTATATATACAGTAAGACCAGACCTGATTCCTCAATGCAAAATGCTTTCCTCTCGGTTGTTCTGACAAGGACCCCAATAAAGGCCTGAACCCAGAGGATTTCTGTCTTGTAGGAGTCTGTTAGCCTCCATACATAAAGGACAAGGGTTCAAGCTTTACATCCCTACTCTTTCTCTTCTCTCCCCAGAGTCCAAAACAACTTGGCAAAGACCCTTTAAGGAGTTATGTAAAGATCTCTCAAGGATAACAAGTGAAACTAACCTAGGATAGGCATCTAGGTGGGCATCATGGTGGATGTAGGGTTGGAGTCAGGAAGACTTTATTTCAAATCCATCCTCAGATACTAGTTTGCTTCTGTCTGCCTCCATTTCCTCTTTCTGTAAAATGGGAATAATAATAATAATAATAATAATAATAATAATAATAATAACACCTACCTCCCAGATTTTTTGTAAGGACCAAAGGAGATAAAATTGATTAAGTGTTTTGTAAACCTTAAAACACTATGTAAATGTTTATCATCATTATTATTATTATATTCACCAGGTCTTGACTCATTATTGACTTCTTATTCTTTCTTTTTTATACTTAGAGAAGGAAAGGAAGGTCATGGTAGGGCAAAGAGTCAGCTAGGTGGATCAGTGGATACAGCACTGGATCTGAAGTCAGAAAGACCAGAATTCAAATTTGGCCTCAGACCCTTATCAGCTATGTGATTCTGACCAAGTCACTTGGACCTATTTTCGTCACGGTTTTCTCATCTCTAAAAATAAGGGTAATCATAGTACCTACTCCCAGAGTTATGATGAAGATTAAATAAGAAAATTTGTAACATGCTTTGTAAATCTTAAAAGTTCTGTATAAATGCTAGTTACTATTATTATGGCTTATTCTGTCTGGAAGGCCAGTTTGAGGAATGGTGAAGATGGACCAGTGTGCTCAAAAAAAAATGATTTCTGTCCTACCAATCCCATCAATTATAGTTTCCATCTTGAGGGGAAACATTAATGAAGAGCTAGACCTAACAACTAGTCATGAGCAGGACCAGCTAATTGAGGGATACTGTATACAAGGAAACCTAAGTGAGACCAGTAGAAAAGTCATGAGATAGAAAGGAAAGAACATTGGACTGGGATTTAAGGACCTGAGTTGCTTTTGCCATCTCTGCTGCAAATTTGCTGTGTAAATTTGTGCAAATCAGTTAACTTCTCTGACCCACTTACTCACCTTTTTTTCATGGGGGTTTTGTGAAACTATAGTGAGATGACATTTTCAAAATTGATTTAAAGAGTTGATTCATGGTTCAAGGATAATTAATATGCATTTTGAAGCAGTATCTAGAGCTCCTCCACAGGGCTATTTCTCAGTTTTTGTTCAGGACTAGTATAGTCTCTGGGATTCTATCCTAGTTTTGGCACTGACCAGTTTTGTGATCCTAAACAAGTCCTTTCCATTCTCTAAGCTGCAATTTCATCATCTGTAAAATGAGGGGGAAGGGCTAAGTAATAACTTGTTCATGTATCACTTCAAGTTTTACAAATTGCTTTCCTCCCAACCATCCCAACCCGTTGGTGGTAGGTCTGATAAACATAATTGAGCCCCATTCTACAGAAGAAGAAACTGAAATTCAAGGGAGGTTATTTGATAGTGTCAAAGTAAAATAGATGGTAAATAGCAAATTTTGTTTTGGTTTTTTTTTTCCTTTTTTTTTAAATTAAAGCTTTTTATTTACAAAACATATGCATGGGTAATTTTTCAACACTGACCCTTTCCAAATTTTCCCTTCCTTCCCCTTACCCCATCCCCTAGATGGCAGGTAATCCAATACATGTTAAATATGTTAAAATACATGTTAAATCCAATATATGTGTATACATATTTATACAGTTATCTTGCTGCACAAGAAAAAATCGGATGAAGAAGGAAAAAAAAAACTGAGAAAGAAAACCAAATGCAAGCAAACAACAACAGAAATAGTGAAAATGTTATGTTGTGGTCCACACTTAGTCCCCACGGTCCTCTCTCTGGGTGCAGATGGCTCTCTTCATCACAAGGTGATGGAACTGATCTGAATCATCTCATTGTTGAAAAGAGCCATGTCCATCAGAATTGGTCATTGTATAATCTTGTTGTAAATGGCAAATTTTGAACATGAACCCAGCTCTTATTCTAATGCTGGGGGTGGGGTGAGGTATATCTTTCCACTATAGCATTATTGTTGCTTTAACATAAAATCAAATGAGCTGAAGTATATAAAAGATTTTGCAGATCTTAAATCATTGTAAAATGTTAACTATTATTAGTATTTTTGTTGTTGCCTAGTAAAACTTTTATGAATATATCATTTCAATCATTTCCTTTCCTCCTTTTCCCCTCTCCTTTCTTGCCCTCATTCCCTCAACATTTCAGTGTTCCCAGACAAATCCTAAAACTATAGACTGCAGATTATTTGCAAAAAAAAAAAAATTTAAAAATAAAGTAATGAGACACCTAAAGAAGAAAAGGAGACTCAATTCAATCATTGCATATGTTGGGGAAAGGAAGGGGGCAGTCCTTTTTCATCCCAGCAAAGGAAATATTTCCACCCCAAATGCCTGATGCTCTCCAGTAGAAGATTGTAATTGGCACCTCATCCTGCTTCAGCTCTGAGCTCCCAATGTGGTCTGTGGTCAGGGAGGCTTTCACCACTTGGGACCTTTCATCGTGTGTGGTTTGTTCTTTGATCAGGTGCTTGCGCTAAGTTAGTTCCGGAGTAATTAATTAGAGACAGTATTGCCAAGGTGGCTCAGGGAGAGCTTAAATAACAAAATGATTGATTAAGGGCCTCTGCCTGGTCTGAGATTCCTTTGGCTGAGCATCGGGGAATACTTGAGAGAGCTGCTCCAGCCCTTTCCTTCCTTTAGGTGACCCTTTCTCCATGAAGTCTTCTCAGACTGGTCAGAGAATATTGACCTCCTCACAGTCTGACCATTTTGAAACTCCCACAGCCAGTCTCTTCATTTTAAACTCATCCTTTCCCCCATACTCCTAAAATATATTGAACCTAAGTCTGGGACTTGATAATCCTCCTTCCTATATGTGTATCTATAGCTGTATGCCCATTGTGGAATTCTAGGAGGAAGCCAAAAGCTACATGTTACGTGGTCAGGCTCTCCAAACCTGTATTAACTGCCTACTCTGCCTCATGTGTGATAAGTCCAGAGAAGTAGAATTCATGGGCTCCTCCATGAAAGAACAGAAAAACTAGTTCATAAGATCATGACTCCTCTAGCGCTAGAAAGAATCTTAGAATTCACCTGATCCAGCCCTCACCTTTAAGTGATTTACAGATGATCCCTGTAGTAGAAAGGGGCTAAAATAAAACCTGAGTCTTTGACTCCAAATGCATCCCTTTCTTCTGAATCTGCCACCCCAGACAATTAAGGTATTTGAATAAATGTTCAACTGGTGGTATTGATGTGTTCATACTCTCCTTAGGAAGTTCTCTGAAGAAACATAATTTATAGTTATATAGTTTGTCCACTTTTGTTTTCCTCATAAAACTCCTGTGATTGCAGATAAGGAAACTGAGCCTCAGAAAGATTAATTGATTTGCCCATAGTCTAGAGCTTCAACATGAGCTAGTAAGTGTTTAGAGGCAGAATTCAAACCCAGATTTTAGGACTACAATTCCCCCTTTTTTTTTTTTTTCACTATACCCTACTGCCTTGAGAACAGAAACTACATTTCCTATCTCGTCTATGACCACCATAGTGTTGTTTACACAGTAAAAGAACACCAGTCCATCACAGATCTGTGACTGTCTTGCCATATGTAATTGAGCACTTATATATTGTGTAACTTTGCCACTTAGTACATTTATTACAGTTTAGCTTGTACCCCATTAGAAAGCAACCAGTAGTGATCTGTGTTCACTTCAGATATCAAAGTCATGACTAGATGAAGCCTGTACTGTATGAACAACAAATTGGAGCACAAGCAAATGGCCTTCTTTATTGTAGTCAAATACAGTTTATACCAAAGTTGTTAAGTGTTGCAGTGATACCCATAATCTTGGTTGACATAAATGACAGGTAGTTCATATAAATAACTCTAATTAGTATTGTTTTTATTCAACTAGACCAATTTTTTTCTCTTCTCACTTTGTTCCTTCTCTGAGATCTATATTTAGCACAAGTATGTCCATTTTGCCTTTAGTCCCACTTGCCATTGAATCAGTCTCCTATTGATAAAAAATAAAAAACCCAAATCCAGAATCTTCCTGCACAACAGCCATGGCTCCATTCATGCTATTGTCTTTATTTTCTCTGCCCTGAAACTCATAGGTTTTTTAATAGGTGCTTCTCTACCCAGCCATATGCAGAGTATCCTGAAAGCTCAAAGGCTCAAAACATCAGAAATATGGAGTGACCAGATGAGAGATGAGCAAATTCATCTCTCTCCTTTCCTTAGAGAAGTGGGATAGAAGACTATCAATATGGAATGTGACACACACTGTTAGACATATTTAGTATGTCATTTGGTTTTGCTTAATTGTACTATTTACAAAATCAACACCAAACTGACCAATCAGAGGAAAGTGCGGGGGAGGAGTGATTTTTTTCTTGCATGATGAGAAGGCTGCTTTAGCATGGAAGTAGTCCAGTGAGTCAGCAGTACAGCTCAGAGAGCAAGTGATGGAGAGAGCAACAGTTAGATTTTTTTTGTTTCCCTTCTGAAACATCTCATACCCATATTGTGAAGATTAATAAATAATAGATGCCTCACTTAGGCCTTCCCCAGCCCTGCACCCACACAAATTACATTTTGTTTGGAGAGTCAGCCCTGCAAATCAGCATTGACCAAGCAAGTTAGTACAGTCATTTAGGTCTTCTCTGAATGGCCCCAAATCTTGGGAAGGAGATAAAAAACATTGCCCATGATCCTTGACTTATATACCAAGCTGTTATCTTAGAGCTCTGCCCCAGGGTGAAGTTTCAGAAAGTCCTGATGACAAAGAACTAAAACTGCTTTCCAAATAGTGCTGGAGCATAAGGTTTGGTTTTTTTGTTTTTTTTGTTTTGTTTTGTTTTGTTTTGCTGAGGCAATTGGGGTGAAGTGACTTGCCCAGGGTCACACAGCTGTTACGTGTCTGAGACTAGATTTGAACTCAGGTCCTCCTGACTTCAGGGCTGGTGTTCTATCCACTTCAACACCTAGCTGCCCCTGGAGCATAAGTTATTAATGAAGCCTGGAGCCATCCCAAACACCTAAGTCCAAAAAATGTTCTTTTTCTTTAATTTTTATCATTCTGACCTTTATCACATGTCATTTTGAAAAATGAACAGACAGCATTCCTGCAAAGTTCAGTACTCCCAACACACACTGCCCAGTCTTCATCATCAGAGATGCTTTGTCCCCCTGCTTTGGGGACAGATTTTATTCCTAAGGAGCCTTCAGCAATATTGGATCTCAGAGTTAGAAGGAACTTCAGTCCAATTATCCAAAGTTTGAGGCTAGAGAATACATGTAAAAAGGTAACCAAAGGTAAAAAGAAATTGAACCCCTATGGGTTGTCTGGACTTCAGATGGTTTCCCCTACTTGAGCTAATCAATTACAACATTTTCTTTTAATTCTCATTTTCTCCCAGTTAATTATAACCTATAAGCCATTACAGTCTCCTAATGGTGAGGGTTGTATTGAGATCAAAGACTGTGGTGGACTTAGAGATGTTCTTTTCTGCCCTCTGAAATTATCACTATATTAATTCACTTCAGTTTAATTTAGCAAATGTTTATTAAGTGGCACTAAGTACTAATCCTAGGAATAAGGGATATAAAGATTAAAACTGAGAGAATTCCTACCTCAGAGAGATTATAGTCAAATAGCAAAGATGTAGAATGTACACAAATAAATAATGTACTATTTAGAATTAGTGGGTAGATCCAGTGAAATCGGTTATCAAGCATTTATCAAGCACCTATTATCTACCAGATAATATGCTAGGAGTCAGATATATACATAAAAATAATGAAACAATTCCTACTCTCTAGAATTTGTACATTGTAACAGATATAATACTCTAGGAATATTTGAAGAGGAACAATCACATTTACTTGGGAGAAGTTGTTGCAAGAAACACTTGACAGAGAGATACGTAGAGTAAAGGTAAAAGACTAGGACAGAATTTATTATGCTTCAGCTAAAGTAAAAAAAAAAAGAAAAGCAGGGATGGTAATTCTGATTTCAGATAAAGCAAAAGTAAAAATAGATCTTATTAAAATAGATAAGGAAAGAAAATACATCTTGATAAAAGATACTGTAAACAATGAAGTAGTAAGGATACTAAATGTATATGAACCAAGTGGTAGAGCAGTCAAATAGATAGTAAAATTTATGGTAGTGGGAGACCTCAACCTTCCCCTCTCAGAATTGGACAAATCTAATCACAAATAAACAAAAGAAACCAGGGAGGTTAATAGAGTCCTAGAAAACCTAGGGAGACCGGGAGAAGTTGAAACAACAAGGCAGGAAATCAAGGACAGCTTCATGACAGAAGTGATATCTGAGCTATGATTTCAAAGAAAAGAACTATCCTTTCTCTTCTTGACTGCTCAGAATCCTTCAAAGCTCAGCTCAGGTACCACCTCCTACATTGTCTTTCTTGATAAATTACAACTTAGTTAGACCCTCCCTGGTTTCTTGCCCCCCCCCCCAATAGAATATAAGCTCCTTGGGGCTATAGGGCCTATTTTCTTTTTGTCTTTATATTCCCCCTGCTTAGTACATAAACTGATTGAATGTGTAAATGTATAAACGAATGACTCAGTGTTTTAGCCAGTCAGCCAAAGAACTATGGAGAAGGGTCATAGACTGTCCTCTCATTAAGAATGGCTGTACCTTTTAGGTGTAAAACTGTGAAAATGGTAAATTGATGAGATGTCCTGAAGCCATTCTGAGACTAGGGAATTTGGAGATTTATGGGAGAGTTTCCGGGTCAGGATTTTACCTTTTAAAGAGGTTATAATTGCATTTTTATCCCCCATTTGATTATATTTTAAAAGTGAAAGAGATATAGAAAGATACTGGGGAAGGAATCTATTGCACTTAGAAAATTGCCAGTCTTTTTGAGTTACCTGGAAACAGTGTCACAAAATCTCATAGGTAGAAGGAAGCCCATTAAGCATCAAGTCCAGCCAGCATCCCGACAGAAATCCCCTTTAAAACATTCCTGATAAATAGTGGTCTGGAGTCTGGAGCCCATTCCATTGTTCTTATTTTTTGCCAGATAGAACTGAGCAGAATAAGGAAAGTCTTTCTTCCTTGTGACAGACCTCTAGCTTAGCAATGTCCTTTTCAGAACTAAATATAGTTCTCCAGCTGTGTTATGACTGGAGTATAGTACAACAGTACATGATTCCTAGGGCATAGGTGTTGAGGTGGAAAAGACCTTAGAAGGCCATTGAATCTGATTCTCTCATTTCATGGATGGGGACATTGAAACTCGGAAGACTGAAGTAAATTACCCAGAGTCACATAGCTCATAAGTGTCTGGGATAGTTCCTTTTAGACTCAGGTTTTTCAGACTATAAGTCTACAAGTGCTCTCACCATACCACCTAGTCACCACCATGTCTCTGTCAATCTTAATTTCTTGATTGCCATATCATACTATTGAATCATAATGAGATTGAATTTACTTAATATCCATATTGTTTCCTAAAACTGCCAGATCTTTTTTCAAAGAAACTGCTATCTAGAAAAGCCTCCTCTGTGTTATATTTATAAACTTGAATTTTGTACCCAAGCTTAAGACTAATTTGTTTTTATCCCTATTAAATTTAATTTAGAAAAGAATTTGGCTCTATCTCATAACCTGTATGTTTTTTGGAGCCCTATTCTGTGAACTGTCTTATTATCTATTCCATCTATCTGAAAATTTTATAAGAATGCCATCTATGTTATTACTTAAAGCATTGATAAAAACACTAACACTGGGCCAAGCAATCTGGAACAGTTCCTTACAGGTCTCCTTCCAAGTTTGTACATATCTGCTGTACAGCTATACAGTAAATCCCAATAGTGCATTTTTAAGCTTTAACAACTAAAAGTTTTACTAAAACTTTTGAAACATCCAGTATAAATATGAACTGTTAATATTTAACAATTAAAGAATAATACAAGTTTTTCAGCAGAGGGACATGATTGTGGAGTGAAATCATCAAGAAGACTTCATAGAGGAAGTGAATTCATCTCTGGTAATAAAGGAAATTTGATAGTTTTTTTTTTAAGTTTTTGCCACAGTAGTTTACAAAGATTTCTCATAAGGCATAAAGGAGTCACATAAAAAAGTTTAAATGTTATTGTTTTAAGTTCATAATAAACTACTTAATTCTAAATAAAGAGAAAAGTGATGTTGCAATTTGAACACAAAAGTGTTCAGTGATAAATAGCATCTGACCACTAGCTTCTCTAGGTAGGAAAAGAGATGAGGAATTATTAATTCTCTACTAAGACTTAAGCTACATGACCCCAAGGATTACAATTAAAACAAGGATCCTATTACACTGAGAGATGTTACTCTTGAACCACCATCAGTAAGATTGGTTTTCTATTATTGTTGTTTTTCCAGCATCTAGGATGACCTTATTCACTCATCTATACTCTCTTGTCCAGTTCCCTTTGGGACCAGTGGCAAGATGGCTGGTTAGGATGACAGAAGATAATTTGGCTGAGATCATAGGATAAAGAGATAGAAAGAACCTTCAGAATTCGTAGACCAACCCTCTCATTTTACAGATGAGAGAAATGAGGTATAGAGGGGGGCTGTAATTTGCCCAAGGCTAGTAATTAGCAAAGGCAGCATTTAAGTGTAGGGGTTAGTCTGTGATCAATGTTAGTTAGCATTTGATAAATCCATATATTTAAGCCCCAGGTAAAGCAAGTTCTATCAATCACCCAGAAGATAGCCACACCAGTTACAGAATGTTAAAACATCTTTTAGACATCAGCATTGCCACTTTATCCTAGTTTGGAAATTCACCATTTTAAACTTGGGTATCTTACAAAGAATCTGTGATGGTTTTTTATTTGTTTAAGGGGAATTATACCTTAGGGTTGTTTCTAATTTCTTCATGTATACAACCCTTTTTTTTTTTTTTAATTTTTTCTTAACTTTTTCTTGTCAATTTTGGATATACTTTCCCATAGAAATCTACTTTGTATAAAAAAGGGAGGAAGAGGAATGAAACTGACCAACAAAAGACCCAAATCCTGACTATTCAATATTTGTGCCCATAAGCCCCCACCTCACTACTAAGAGGGGAGCAGTATTTTTCAATATCTACTCTCCAGAATCAGTCTTGGTCATTATCATTAATATCTTGCCCTACTTTTAATGAGTCATGTTACCAAAAATAAGTTTAAGTTGGGTTTGCTATTAACATTGGGGTATAGGGTATATTCGGGGAAGACTAGTACCTCTGTGGTGAGAAGTACTGGGCCCTTTTTGGGATTGCTTTCCACCTAATTTCCACCTGTGGTTCCAATAAGCTGTAGCATCCACAGTAGTAAACTTCCACCTTAGTAAACTGTTTTGGAAGATGGGCTAAATCAGGTTGACAATAATCAAGGGATCTCAAATCCTGTGGTGAGTTAGGGGGTGTCTATCCCAAGAATGTTAACATTATTGATTGGAAGAACAGAATGGCGCCTGTATTTAGTTATGCTCATACATCATTTTACAGATAAGGAAACGGATTAAGGGAGACCCCAAAAATACTCATTTAGTAAGCATCAGAGCCAGGTCTGAAACTCAGTTTCTCTCCCTCCAGATAGTCTCTTTTCCATGCCCTCTGCTATTTTTCTGATGTAGATAAAGATGTAGATAGGGCTGTTTTAAGAGGAGAAACTAAAAATCCCAGCAAGACTTTCAAAAAGCAAGCAGCAAAATTCTAAAGGTAAGATATAAAGCTAAGATAAGTGGACCTTGTTTTTTTTCATAATTAGAAACTTAAAAGTTCAGAAAGACTTTTAAAAAAAATAGAATCACTAAAAGGCTGCTGTGAGTTTCAGACAGTAAAATTTTAATGCCATAAGATGCTATATAAATAAATGTGAGTTAAGAGCAGAAGGTAATGACATTTTCACAGTGCTAGGGTGGAATAAAATAATGAAAAAAAACACTGTAAATAGGCTTGTTAACTCCCTTAAAACACTAAAATTAGCCTGGTTTGGGGAGGGGGAGGTTAATGTTCTGTAGAAAATTCCCTAGAAGGGCAGCCAGGACCTGGAATCAAAACTGATTCACTTTCTGAGAATAGTTGGTGGGGCTGGTTCCTTTCACTTGCTCCTAGGAAAGTTAGGGCTCTACTTAGGCTCCATGGGCTCAGTCACAAAGTTATTTGAGAGCAGGACATAATATATTTTTGACCTAGGGAAGTGAGAGGTAAATCATATCAATCATCTTGGAGTAGAATTCATCTCTAAACCCTAGGGATTTTCTTTTTATCTAAAGTCAAACAGCCCAATCCCTGAAGCCCAGAGCTGAGGTTGGATCATTATAGAGCAAGAGTTTTTAATCTGATTTTGTGACCTGGATAACCCTGCTGACACCTGTGGATCCCCTTCTCAGAAATAAAAGGTTTTTTTAAAAGTACAAAATTAAAAACACAGGACTACCAAGAAAACCAATTATATAGAAAGTATGGTTATCAAAATATTAGAGAAACAAGTTTGCATACCCCTAGTGAATCCCTGGATGGAGTAAAGCTTGCCCACCTACATGTTAGAAGGATCCATAGGAGCCACTGATAAACAACAACAACCAGTCCAGTAAATTAAGAATTCTTGATAGTTGGGGTCTAGCCTTAGCTTCACCACTAACCCGAAAATCACTTAACTTTCCTGAGCTTTGTTTTCCTCATCTGTAAAAACAGAGAATTGGAGAAAATAACCTCCAAGTTTCCTCTTTCAGTCTCAATCTAACCCTGGTCTCAAAATTGGGAATAGTCCCCACTGGTTCCTTTGGCATTTGTTTATGTCTGCTGAGTGAAGATTCACCAAGGATCAAATTCCCCATGCCTTTGCTCTGTGTGCATTCAGAAATAACAAAAAGGCAAGGTTGCCAAGGGAATATCAAAATGTAGAAGGGGGCACTCCTCTGCTCCATTACAATTGGATTTATTATCCTGTTACTATCCTTAAAATAGAGTGGGGAAATTAAGCTAACAGAAGATCAGGGAAGACATTTTGATGACTTCCATCTCAAGATCCAAAATAAACCATTGAATTGCAGAACATTAATCCTATCCTTCATGCTGAAACAATGTGGGAATTACAGATTGAACATCCTTTCTGCTGGTCACACCCCTTGTCCAACTTTGGTAGTCTAAGCAGGGAGCTCACTTCATTTCTCTTAGTTTCCGTTCCCTCACCTCTAAAAGGGCCAAACAACCCAAGAAATGGGGAAGAAGAAGGACTGTTATGAGAAGAAAAACGAAAAGTCTTTAGTTATTTAGTCTGGAATGAGAAAGGTTGATAAAGTTCATAAATCAGACTGAAAGGGAAGCATCGACTTGGGCATCAAATTCATGAATGTAAATGTTGCTCCTAAGGGAACTAAGGGGCTTATACACACACACACACACACACACACACACAGAGAGAGAGAGAGAGAGAGAGAGAGAGAGAGAGAGAGAGAGAGAGA
>JAJPUD010025636.1:0-17342 GCA_023553655.1 Myrmecobius fasciatus | reverse complement strand
AATTTTTCCCTCTCCTCCCCAACCTTCCTCCTCTAGTTGCCAATATATGCTATATATATATACACATATATATATATAATATGTTGCATTTTTAACATATATGTAACATACATGTTAAACATGTAATTCTTCCATATATATTTCTATAATTATTGTGTTGCACAAGAAAAATCAGATCAAAAAGGAAAAAATGAGAAATAAAACAAAATACAAGCAAACAACCACAGAAAGTGTTATGATTTGCACTCAGTTCCCACAGTACTCTTCCTGGATGGAGATGGCTCTCTTCATCACAAGATCATTGGAACTGGTCTGAATCACCTCACTGTTGAAGAGAGCCACATCCATCAGAATTGATCATTGTATAATCTTGTTGTTGCTGTGTATAATGATCTCCTGGTTCTGCTCGTTTCACTCAACTTCAGTTCATACAAGTCTCTCCAGGCCTCTCTGAAATCGTCCTGCTTGTCGTTTCTTACAGAACAATAATATTCCCTAACATTCATATATCATAATTTATTCAGCCACTCTCCAATTGATGGGCATCCTTTCAGTTTCCAGTTTCTAGCCACTACAAAAGGGCTGCCACAAACATTCTTGCACATGTGGGTCCCTTTCCTTCCTCTAAAATCTCTTTGGGATATAAGCCCAGGAGAAACACTGCTGGGTCAAAGGGTATGCATAGTTTGATAGCTCTTTGGACACAATTTCAAATTGAAGAGGCTAAGATTTTATTATGCTGTTGGTAGTAGGCTAAATTCCAATGGGGAGTTTAGCAATTAACAAGGGAAAAGACTAAGATTAAGTCCCCTAGGAGAATTTGCTGTTAAGGAGGAGGAGCTGACAAAAGGCAGGAAGCTCCTAATGAACTGGTGAACTATATTCCCAAAAAAGAAGTTAATCAACAAGTGGGTTACCAGTAGGCTCTTTTATAGGAGAAAAATAACCTTGGAAGTAGACATGTACAGCTAGTTCTTCTATTTGGATACAATAATAGTGGAGTCCTGATAATTTTGTCAATGTGAGGAATTTGACAAGGAATTCAACAAAGGTCTATTGAGAACAAAAGGCCCAGTTTAAGACAAGATAATCTTCCCGATTGCCTCAGTAGAAAGTCACTTGGTCTCAGCTTATTTACAATTATTTCAAGAAGGGCCCACTTAGGGGCAAGAGATGATGTCCCTCCTTCTGGCCCCTCTAGATTCTAGGTTGTTAACAGGGGCATGACCTTTTGCTGGCAGTCTAATCCACTCCATCACTATCAAGTGCAACTGAGTAGTCAAGAAATATGAAAATTAAGAAAATATCCAAGATATTAAAAATATCATTGGTAACTTTAACGAACTTGTTTTTAGCTGAAATTACTCTGCAACATGAACTCCATGAGCATGTTTGAAGATAGTATAGAAGGAACCAACAGATAGGAAAAAGAATGATGAGTAGAGGTGGAGAGAAAACTGAAGGGGATGGGACCAACTAAGCTGTCTCTCTAATGGATGTATCAGATGTGTAAACTACATAAAATTGCCAGTGTTGTAATTCTGATCCTCAGAAGCTGATTGAGAGCCAAGAGAAATCATTTTTCTCCCAAACAGCATATGTAAAATACAAGGGAGGGAAAGACAGTACTCCCAGAAGTACTAATGTAATTGAGAAGATTGCTTAGGAAAGGAAGTTGGGGTGAAAACTGGTCAAATTCTGGGATTTATAAGTTAACTTATATTAGAGAAACAGTATATGCGTTATATTAGAAAATTAATTTTTTATGAAAAAGGACAGTAAAGTCTTTAAACATTGGATTACATTAATCTTTTCATTTTTTTCTTTGAATAGTTTCTATACTTAAAAATTATCCAGCCTAGATTCCTATGAAGAATTATAGATTATAGATTGAGATTATTTGGTGGTGTTTTTTTAGATTAAACAGGAACATTTCAAGGTGATACAATTAAGAAAGTCAAAGATTTCACAGGAGAAAGATATCCTATCAGCTATGTTTCTTGGATAGTAATTGGAATATTTTTGTTATTGATCAACATATAATTTCACTATCTCTTTGGCAGCAATAAAAATACTGTGAATTATTTGGAAACTTCTAAAAGCATTCTGTCACAGAAAAATAGCTCACAGAATGAAAAGGGAGAATTGTTCTTCTCAAACCTGCATTTGCTGCTGGGCAATATAAGTATAATGATGTTATTCACTTAAGTATCACCCTCACAAGGTATTTTAGGGTTAGATTTTTTTCCTAAGGACCATGCATGCCTTGAACAGGAATAACTCTAGTTTTCATTGATTGTCTACAATAGATCCCAGCCCATTTGGTCATTGTTTGGGCTCTGATGGCTCAGAGTGAATGTAAATAACAATTGTTTGTGTTTTGTCAGAAAACCCTGAGGGTCTTCCCTTCTCTGGTTGATTTTTTAAAACTAGGTAGAAGAGATCCTTCTTTGTCTCATTTCTTATCTATTCTTAATCAGGGATGGGCATTGCCTTAGAAATGTTAGGGATTCAAAGAAGTAGAGTTTAGGAGAAAATACACTCCAGACATGAGGGGGATTATATGTGAAAAGTAAAATAGATTGAGGTAAAGTATATAACTAATAGCCAGCTTGACTATGTGTGAATAGTGTGATATGTAATAATCCTGAAATGTAAAGCTGCTGTGACAGATTGTGAAAAGTTTTAAGTGGCAAAAAGAGGAGTTAATATTATCTCAGAGATGATAAAGAGTTGCTGAAACATCTTAAGCAAAGTAGTGAAATGATTCTACCTGTGCATTAAGTATTAGTTATTGAAAACTGTATAATAGATTATTGGCAAATTTGTTAATATTGAATGGGATATGTAACAATAACAATCTTTAGAAATATGTTGACAGTCTAGAACATTGGATTGAATTTATGGAATTTAGTAGGTATAAATGCACATTTTTATAATTACTTTTGAAAGCCAGATTCACAAATAAAAGATGGAAGAAGCATGCCTGGAAATAATTCACATAAAAAAGAAAAAAATTGGGGTTTCTATAGGTTTCAAATTCAACATGAGTCAACAACATGAAAAGGAAGGGGAAAAAAAGCTCCATGGTTTTAGGTTTATTAAGAGAAAAATAACTAACTGCCAGGAATAATGAGGTAGCATATCCTACTATACTCTGTCTTGATCAGAAAAGACCTGGAAAGTTATGTTCAGGACCACTTGCCACATTTTAGGGGGTATTTAGATGGGAGGTTAGTTAATAGCAGCAATGAGACAGCTATTTTCAAAATGATTAAAAGGTTATTATGTGGAAGAGATATTAGACATTCATATTGGCATCAGAAGACAGAACAAGGAGCAATTGATGCTTGCACAATATGGCCAAATTTTGGCTTTATATGAGGGGTGGTGGCGGCAGCATAGGACTTTCCTGACAATTAGAGCTATCTCAAAATGGAATGGGTTGTTTTCAGGTGATAGCAGGTTATGCTGGATTTTTTTCAACTAAGGGATGCATCATGACCTTTCATAATTTATGGTCTAGCAAGACAGATTCAAAAAGATAATGAAAGACAAATAAAATTGAGTACAACTAGAAAAATAATTTGTATTATAACATTGGAATTATGGTATTTTTGAAAGATTTTAGAACTCCAATAGTTTTAGTGATCAATAATCATTCCAGAAAACAGACAATGAAGAATATTGCCTACCTCATGACAAAAAAAAATAATTTTTACACATCACCAAAATGGGAATATATTTTACCTGACTGTGCTTAAGTGATAGACAGATCTTTTCTTCTTCCTATTTCTTTCCTACCTTCTTTCTTTCCTTCCATCCTTCCTTCATCCCTTTCTTCCTTCCTTCCTACTTCCTTTCCTTCCTTCCTTCTTCTTTCCATTGCTCCTATGAGTAGAGGAATATAGGAAAAAGAGAAAAATTAGTCATTGATATTTGAAAATAAAAAATAAAAAAAAGTGATTAAAAAATTAAATGAACCTAAAAATCCATCTAGTCCAACTGCTTCCTTTTCCATAATAGTCATTTAAGGGCCAGAAAGATTAATTAATTAACTTGTTCAGCTCTACAAAGATTATAACTGATAAAGGCAGGAATCAAACCTTGGTCAGTCCAAGTCTAGCTCTCTTTCCTCTACTCCACAATATGCCTCTTAAGGAAAGGGGTTGAAAGAGGAAGCAATAATATTCAAATGATCAGAAATAAAATATGTAAATTCCTTGTTGGCATTGTCAATGATGAAAGTGGGACTGTATATATGATGAAGAGTGCTGACATTTATTAATAATAAATAACTCATTGCTGCAGTGATTAAAAATTTACAAAGCACTTTATTCACATCATTTGATCTATGTGATGTTGAGTGAGTCACATAATATCTTTCAACCTTAATTTTCTCATCTGTAAAATGAAAGGGTTGTTCCAAAATCTATGATTTATGGTCTATCCCCATTTTATAGGTGAGGTAGATGAGGCTAAGTAGCTTATCACAGAATCAAATTCTGACTTGACTTCCAGCACTTTTCCCAGAAGAGATTCTGGAAAATTAAAAGTATATTTAAGTTATTTAAGCCAGGTCTGGTATGCTATGAATTCATCTGTATTATATAGTCCTTTAATAACAAGAAAAGAGCAATAAATACATTTGATTTCTAACTAAAAGTTCAGTAATTATTTTAAGAAGATATTCATATGTACAGAGTGAGTTAATAGAACAGGATGAGAAATGTATACTCACAAGAGGTAAAGCAATTACATTTATATTAGATGGCATTTAAACATTCACATTGCCTATCTACCTTGTAAGAATATGCAAAGCTGAAAATCACACAGAAGCAATGAGATTTTTAACTATCCTTTTCTCAGATTTTTGCAATAAAGCAAGTAATAAAGTCAGAGATGTGAGGAATTAACTTCACTGAATTTATGGGAAATAAGAAATTCATTGATTTTAAGAAACATAATAACGATGATTTTAAAGCTTTAATTTCAGCCAAGAAGGGCTTCCACTATGAAATTCACAACCTTCCCTTTGATTCATTCAATATGTTTTATTATCTCATATTGGATAAATTTAAGTTAAATTACCTGCCTTTCCTAGTTTTATCACTTTTATCCCCACATCCACTTTGTTATTACCTAAAAGTCAATGTCATATCCCTGGAGACCTTTTTATCTGTCTTCTCTCCTAGGGACTTTTAAAACTACAAATAAATTATTGTTTTAGACCAAAAAAGAAAACATCAATAATGGTCTTCTGTACTTCAGTGGACTAGTGGATAAAAATTCCAATTTTTTTTTAAACAGGAATTATTTGTTTGGGTAATTTTTCATTAATGCTAATTACTTTTTTAAACTATTACTTTGGTCATGTCTTCCTGTTCATTTGTAGTCTGATTGTTTGTTTGATATAGTGGGAAAAAAAGCTGAATTGGGAGCCAGGTGTGGGTTCAAACCTTTAATTGGCTCCATAATATATGAGTCATATCTCTGGGCCTTATGTTCTTAATTTGTAAAATGAAGAAAGTAGACTATTTGTAAGATCTCTTGAAACTTTTACTTTAAGATGCTATAACTGTGCTATTTCTGGTTCCATGGTCATTATAATGATTTCAATATAAAACTAAAATCTTGTTGATGGAATCTCTGCAATTTTTGTATTTATCCATTTCTTTCACTTTTCTTTCTCTCTCAAACTTAATATTACTACCAGAATAATTCTTCTTATACACAGTTCTGGTTACAATACTTTTCTACTTAAAATTATTCATGACTTTATATGGCCTCCTGATATAAACAACCACCACCTTTTTGGGGGTGAGGTGGGTTGGGTATTCAATGTCCTTCAAAATCTGCAATCAACCCCCATTTTTAAACTTTTTTGATATTATTTCTCCTATTGTGTACTAGCAATGTTTGGTTCCTCCAAAATGCCACTCATTCTTTTGCTTATTCCCTTGACATGTCTGATCCCTTTTACTGGAATTTTACCTCTCCTCGTTCTTCCTGTTACTTTCCAGCCTATCCTTCAAATCCTAACTCAAATGTTGCCTTTGCTCTGACATGATGCCTTTTCTGATTGCACTGTCAGTAATGTTCTTACTTGAACTTCCCTTAGCTGTTTGTTTTGTTAAGTCTATAATGAGTCTATCAGTTAACATATATATTTATGTGTGTGTGTATACATATTTGTACACACACATATAATAGTTGTCTGTATTTGTATCTTATTTCCTCCACATACTACCAGATCCATAGTGGCAGGAGCCATGTACTCTTTAAATATTATATCTCTCCCAGAGTCTCATATTGGGTTATGTATATAATAAAATCATAGAATCATAAATCTGGAGCTAAAATGAACCTTAGAAGATATCTAATGTATATATATCCCATCTTTTCAAAAAAGTGAATAACATGACTTGCCCAAGATCACACATGTAGCTGGTACTAAAGGTAGGATATAGAGAATCCTTAATAAATGTTAGTTGAATGACAGGTTCAAGGAGCTGGAGTTTTAAAATTGACATACAAAGGAACTCTCTAAAGTTCATTTGATGCCTACTATTTCATATAAATGAACAGTTTAATTATTGTTTGAGTTAGCATTTGACATCTTAGGATGTCCTTTTCTCTATTAACACCTGTAGTAAATCTATTAACTATTGGAGACTACAAACCTTCCTAATAATCCAAGAAGGTGATCAATAAGCAGGGCAAGAAAACTGTTCTTTTAAATAGCCTACTCTTTCCTGCCCTGTGTAAGATTAATCTAGGTTTTGAATCCATGTACAATAGACATAGGCTTAAAGAGGGTGGACACAAGTTTATTAATGCTCACAACTTGATTTAAATAAGACTTAAGAGAAGAGGAAACTCATAGCACAAAAATAATACATAATTAACCAACACAGTGGCCACCATTACAATAAAGAAACTATAACAAACTAATAGACAATATACAACATCACCACTATGAGGAAGCACCAACATCTGAATTTCTTTGTTGGGAGAATCCAAGACAACTATTCAGTCTTGAATGGGATGCATTCCTAGGCAAGTTGTACAGTGCTTTCTAGCTGAATTTTCATAATCCCTTTCTACTAAGGGGTTTTTATAGACTAAGGACAAGAAGGCACAATGCTAAGTATTCTAATTTGATACTTGCCTCTTGAGTCATAGAAGTCTCCCAGGTACAGGATGCTCCATTACAAGAGGCCCACTAAGGAGAATATTTGTGTATTCCTTTAGGAGGACTTTATTTTACTTAAGGAACTTGGCCAGGTTTCTGGTGTAAACTCAGGCCTGCAATAAAGAATACTCATTGATTAATGCACAAAAAAGGATGGCCTTCCAACTTCTTTGTGCTTTCCTGGTATTCCATCAGATAACTGCAAGCATGTTATCATGTTCTCAGCAAAAAAGTACACAGAAGGTATGGCTGAGATCACTCAAGATTCCTTACTTACCAGGATTCCTTATACTTTGTGACTTTCATCTTTTAGGGCCTCACAGGTATATGTATTCTTTCTAAAAGAAAGTGGGATCAGGTAAAGCTAGAATTAAAATTATGATCACCAAGTCAACATTCTTCTTGCTTTCTGTCCAGATAACTTTTGTTAGAAATGTTCCTACTTAGGTTTTATAAATGATAGTTTTTTCCTCAGGTTACTTTTAGAATTAATCAGTTACTTGGCTTAATTTGTTTTTAAGGAGATGCTACACATTTTACCAATTTAATCATTGATTTCTTTGCTTTCCCGATTTCTCACTCTTCTATTTCAAATGCTTTAAATGGCAGACTGCATCCCCTGAGCAATCATCAAGATTAAAGGACCCAAACAGAACTTTTTATTGAGGCATGTATTGTCTCTAGTTTGCAGTTTGATGCATTAATGATCTAAAAACACTTAAAACCTTATTTTCAATTTTATTAACAGGAAATCCATGGCTTATACAAACCTGACTTATTTAAGTTTCTTCAGTAGTCATGATTCATCCAGTCAGACAAGGCATGGGAACATTTCTTCCACCTCTCACTCCTTCTTTACCCTCCCTATTGCTAATGTAGATCCTTCTGTTAGCTTTGTCATATCATTCCATAAAATGTTTATAAAGCTCTTCACTTCCTCCTCCTCTTCCTCTTCCCTTACATCTTCTTTCTCATTTTCCTCCCCTTTCTCCACCCCTTTCTCCACCTTTTTCTCTTTCTTTTCCTCTTTCTCCTTATATTTTCTTCTGTGCTCTAATCACCATTCTAGTTTTGATGAATCCAATAGAAGAAGCAATGAAGCTGTCAGAATTAGGTCAGTAGAAAGTAGAATTAATGTTTCTTTTCATTTCCACCCTTCACATTCTCCTTTATGCTTCCCCATTTTGATACATATTTCTCCTCATTTCAAGAGCAGTAAAAGATAAAATTAATTTTTGGTAAATGGGCTGTGGTCAAGGGGAGGGGAAATAGATAAGGAAGGAAGAAATTGACTGGTAGGCTCCAATCCTAATTCTTATGGTCTGAGGGGAAGGCAAAAAAAGAAAATCCTCATATGGCAGTAATGTCAGATCTTCACCATCATTGCTTGCTACACATAAAAATTATATTATACTTTATACAATATGTATATTATATAATTATTGCTTTTTATCTCACCCATTAGACTCTAAGCTTCTCAATAAAAAGGAGTATTTTTTTGCCTTTATATCCTGAACACTTAGTATAACATCTAAAATATATTAAGTATTTATTTAGCTTGTTTCCTGACTAATATATGTGTATACATAAAGCATATATTTACATTTGGGCAGAGCCACGATAGTGAAGTAAAGACAGAAAGCTGTTTGAGCTCTCCCAGTTTCCCTTGAAAACCACATAAAATTAAGGCTCTGAACAGAGTCTGATGAACTGAAACTACTGTCCATCTCAAGACAGATTAGGAGGACTTCAAAAAATGTCACTATCCCTCGGGTGAAAGGGGTATTCAGCCCAGCAGATGATATCTGGGAAAGTCAGTGAAAGGGTCTTAATCACAACAGATCAATGACTCAGATCTTCAGTTCTGGCTCAAAAGTCCAACAGAGCTTTTGTGTAGCCTCCAGTTCCAGCACAGGAGGCAAACGGCCAACCTGGGGAACTAGACTATTTCCTGGAGAGAGCAAGTAGCATTGCCTCCTGTTGTGGGCAAGATGCCAAACTGAAACTGTACTCAAACTGTACAATGCTCAGAACTGCACAAGAAACTTGGGACAATGTGCCTGCTCTGTCTCCCAGGAGCAAGGTTCAACCTTAAAAGTCACAAAAGAAGAAAAAGAAAGAAAGAACAAGAGAAAGGAAGAAAAAAATGGGAGGAATGAAGAAGGAAGGAAGGAAGGAAGGAAGGAAGGAAGGAAGGAAGGAAGGAAAGAAAAAGAGAGCAAGAAACAGAAAAGAATTTTAATCATTGAAAGCTACTTTGGTGACAGGGAAAACCAAAAGATTTCTGAGGACAAAATGCCCAAAGGGGAAATCTCAAAAGATGGTATGAATTGGTCTCAAACTCAAAGAGGCTTCTTTGAAGTGCATATAAAAGATTTTAAAAAGCAAATAAAAGAGTTAGAAGCAAAATGAGAATAGAAACAAGGAGTATGCAAGAAAGAGTCAACAACTTGGAAAAGGAAGAAAAAAATTGAAGAAAACAATGCCTTAAAAATACAATTGCAGACACAACTATATGGTGCAGTGGATAGAGCATCAGCCGTGAGGTCAAGAAAACCAGAGTTCAAATCTGACCTCAAACACTTAACATTTACTAGTTGTGCAAGTCACTAAACCTCAATTGACTGGCAAAAACAAAATAAAACACAGTAAAAATAAATAATTTGTGAAAGAAAAAAAAATCCACTGAAGAAATCAATTCCTTAAAAAAAATAATTGACCAAGTTGAAAAAAAAATACACTGAAAACAACAACTTGAAAAGTAGAATTAATCAAGTGGAAAAAGAGGTACAAAAGCTAACTGAAGAAAATCATACATTGAAAACTAGAACCAGGCTGGAAGTCTCTATGAGACATCAAGAATCAATCAAACAAATGAAAAAGAATGAAGAAAAAATGGAATAAAATGAAAATACCTCATTGGAAAAACATATACATATGCTAAAACATAAGTGAAATCATATGAAGATATATATATCGATTTATCTAATTATCTATAACTGCTTCTATCATCTATATATATATGTCTTCTCTGAAAAAAGGCTATCTCCACAAAATTTTAGTTATGTTTTAAACATGAGGGACAAAAAGGCCACCAGCCAGTACTGGTAGTAGCCACCTGTAGAGCGCCTTTCAATGTTGCATCCCATTTAACATTCCACTAAGATAGTGGAGCTTATCTAGCAATATTCTGTATGTATTTATATATGTATGCACACGCATAAACACACACATACACATCTTATATCTTCACATATGCATGCAAAAGTATATACATAAATATGTATATACACATATATGTGTGTAGGTAGCAGGCAGAAAGATTAATAGGTATATATATTCAGAACTGCAAAATACCTTTGAGATCATTCAATTCAATCTCTTCAGTTTATTGTTACACCAGTTCTCCCTACAAATTCATTTTCCTATGACACTTTATAACCAAAATCTTTTCTCACAACAAAACTTTGACTTGAGGCAGATAGTAAAATGATTATTTTGTAGCCCAAGGACTTATAGATCATATAGTCCCAGATCACACAGGTATCAGAGAACTAGGAGACTCCTCTCCCTGCCAGGTTCTGGACGCTTGTCATTCTTCTAGACATCTTCATATTTTAGGGTCACTGAACTTGTAGAAACATTCCTAAATACTGATCTTATTTCTCCTTGGCAAATGTTTTTCTTTTTTCTTTTTGGGCCAGAATTAGAGTAGATGAAGTGGGATGTCAAATAATTTCAAAACATAATGAGAATAAATCATCTTATGACAGAACAACAACAGAAAAAGATCAAAGTCTGCTGGTGATTCATTCCAAAGGGAAGATTATCCTGGATTTGATTATTAAGAAGCATTTCTTTTTATAATACCCCATACTTGCAATTTCCTTACTTCATCTAATGCTTTAAAAGGTCTTTCCAGCTGGGATAGATATGCAGCTGTCAAGTGCCCTGTAACTAAAAAGATTCCATAAACCTATTATTAACATAAGTGCCGAGTAAGGTTTGGGTGGAATAAAAGAAGAACTGACCCATGTGTGCCATCAGATTTGTAATGCTGCTCCTTAGGATTCTCAACATAAAGGTCACAGCTCTGAGTTCATGTATTAAGCTTTCTGACTTTTACATGTGCACAACATTCTTTGTTGTAGGCTCACCGGCTTTAGAATTAGAAAGGTCCTTAGATTTCTTCTGATCCAAGGTTTCTTAACCTTTTTTGTGTCATAGACACCTTTGACAATCTGCTGAAGGCTAAGGAATTCTTTTCTGAATCTTTTTAAACACACACACAAAATACAGAGTATTATACAGGAAGCCAATTATACCAAAATACTTTATTTTTTATTTACCTAACTATCTCTATATTTCCTTCCTGCCTCCATCATTCCCTTTTCCTCCCTCCCTTTTTCCCTCCCTCTTTCCCTCCCTCCTTCTCTCCTTTCCTTCCTTTCTTCCTTTCTTCCTTCATTCCTTCATTCCTCCCTCCCTCCCTCCCTCCCTCCCTTCCTTCCTTCTGTCTTTTCTTTCCTTTCTTCCTTCCTTCCTTCGTTTCTTTTCATCTCTCTTTCTTTCTCTTCTTATGTATCTCTTTCTTCCTGTTCTCTCTTCATCTGTAGATCTCTCTCTCTGTCTGTCTGTCTCTGTCTCTGTCTCTCTGTCTCTGTTTCTCTCTCTTTTCTTCTTCTCATGTAGCAAAAAATTCATGGATTCCAAGTTAAGGAACTTTGTTTTAATCCAACCTATACATTTTACAGAAGAGGTAACTGAATCTCATTAAGGAAATCTTGTCCAAGGTCACACACTGACAGTAAACAATGGAATGGAGATGTAAATACAATCCCTTTATCTCTATAGCCAAAGGTCAACCCATCACAACATATTCTCATGCCACTTTTTCTGAGGTGGCATTCTGATAATTAATATATGATATTAGTGACCTTTGGAAAAAAATACCTAATTTACCTTTGTGATCATTGGACCAGAGAGAATTTTTCACTAGTTCTTTGAATATTCCATGAGAAAGGCCATACATACTTTTTACTTAAGCATTCCTATTTCTCGTTTAGAATTGTATGCTAATATAAAAGTTAATCCCTTCTTGATTAAACTCAATGCTGTGTGCACTGCAGTTGTCATTTATAGTCAATATCCATTTTAAAATCTGCACTCATTAGTTATTTTTATCCCTGGAAACATTTGAGCAGGGGTTAGTGATTGTGTATTAGAGATGCTCTAATCAGGATATTCATGTTCAGGTACAGGTTAGCATAAATGACCTCTAAGTTTCCTTCTAATTAGATGATCTTGTAATTATGTTCCATGCAAGAGACATTCCTCTGAGGAAGTGAGACAGATCTGGTTATTCATCAGGATGTCAGAAAAAATCTGAATGGAATAATGGGCTACAACTTAAAATCTGATTCAAGAATATCATTTGGCAGCTAAAAAAACTAGCCTGATAGTAAGTTATAACCATGTGAATGAGTTTCATATCTCTATATGCATAGGATTGCATAAATATGTAATATGTGTTCATATTACAGAAATATGAGCATACTATTTTTCTGGGTATTCACCTAATCACTCAATACATTTTCTCACCTACTGCCAATTTTTCTGATCCCAACAGAGAAAAGCATTTTGGGGTTATGATATGTTTAATTATTTCTTGCATTCTAAATGATGGTATATATTCTTAAAATTGCACCATCCAAAATTTTTCAAGTGGCCTAAACATTTGAATATCAGATTGAGATATCAGATTGAGAAAAAATAGTTCCCACAATATATAAACCTTTTACAGTAATTTCACTTGGTTCTTTTATTTTAAAAAAATGTATCAAATGCACTTAATTCTGAAGGTAGGCTGGACCTTAAAACTTACATGCACACAACTATGAACAGTAATTTTACCAATTCTGTGCCATAGGCAATGAATGCATATATATGAGAGAGGCACATAATATCTATCAAAAATGAATATTCCCCTGGATTTTTTATTATATCTTTAAGTGATGGAAAAGTATAATGGTAGCCAGTCTTTCTCCTTCTTGTATATTTAGCAATGGTTAAGTTTTTATAAGAGGACTGCTATGTGTTTGGAGATTCACCATAGAAGCCAAATGTAAAGAAGTTTCAGAGGAGAGCAATTAGTCTCCTGTCACTTCTGTGGCTTTGTAAGCACTGTCTTTGACCCTTGGAATCTCCTTCTTCATCTCTATTTCTTGAAATCCATAGTTTCCTATAAGACTCAGCTCATTTTGTTTTATTCACAATGTTTTTCCTGATACCTTTTCCAAAAGCTGTTTGTTTTCTGCTTACTTGCTCACAAATTCCTTTTGATTTGCTTTCTATTAACCTATATTTGTACTGGTTGTATTCTGAGAATAGACACTCTTTATTTTTGTCTTTGAGTCTCTGGTTTCTAGCATGTACCTTGTATACAGTGCATGCTTCTTTTGAGCTTGAATCAGTATGGTACAGAGAAATGAATGCCATGCATGGAATAATCTTGATTAGAATGATAGCTCCCTCTTTTTATTAGCTATGTAACTTTGAGCAAATCATTTCCCTTCTAAGGACATTAATTTTTCCATTTGTACAATGAAAATGTTGTAATAATTTACCCTTGATATTTTATCCAGGTCAAAACAGGTATGAGAATAACCCTGTAGTAGTCTTTAATTTGATTCCTTTTCTATACACAAATCAAGGTCTCACTCATGATTCTTTCAGATTTTCAGTAGGTTTTATAGTCTTATAAAGAGCTCTTAGACATTTGAGAAGTCATCTACTCTAGAGTAATCTAAACATTAGAAGTTTATATTTAGAAGAATTTTAGAAATTAATACCCTCATTTGTAAATGAAGCAAATTTAGGGCAAGAGACATGAAATAATTTACATAGTCACACAGATAAAAAAGGTGGATAAGGGGGGCGAAGCCAAGATGGCGAACTGCAGACAGCATTCTCTGTGAGCTCCTGAGACCTTTCCTCAGACCCAGACAAACTGAGCCTCCGAACTGGTTCTGGAGTGAGGGCTCCACCAAACACCTGGACTACAACGCACTTCTATCAAAGATCTACTTTGAAAGAACTTCTGAGGGCAGTTTTAGACGGGCAGGGGATCGAGCAGCTCCCAGCACTCAGATGCCAGTGCGCAGCCAGGGTGCAAGTCCGGAGCTGGGAAGGACCAGAAGATTTTAGGCTGCTGGAAGTCCCTGGGAGACACTTGGGCCACTTTGCTCTGCTTGCAGGCAGGTGCTTTGTCAGGTCTACCTTTGATAAAAGGTGGATTGAGAGCAGCTGAAAGTGTGGTCCTAGTGCGGATCTAGCCCGACCAGCCTCAAACCTGAAGTCAACTTGGCAAACTGCCCCAGGGCAAATTGAAATTGCTGCTGCTACTGCTGCTGCTGCTGCTGCTGCTGCTGCTGCTGCAGAATTCCCTGCTGGTGACTGATACCTCAGCTAAACATCATGAGCAAGAAGAAGAGAGCTCTCACCATAGACAGCTTTTATGGAGAGAAACTAGAGAAGTCCCCAGATCCTGAGATTCTGAAAATAATCCCAGATAAAGCCATAAAGGTGGACTTAAGCTGGTCTCCCTTTCAGAAGGCTTAGCTGGAAGATTCCATAAAGAATCTCAAAAGAGAGCTAGAAGAAGATTGGGGAAATAAAATTAGAGCAGTGCAAGAAGGAAACATCGACCTGCAACAGAGATGTGAAAAATTGGAAAATAAGTCTGGTGAATTGGAAAAAGTCTCCAACTCACTGGAAAATAAAAATAGTGAATTGGCAAAAGACAACAATTCACTGAAAAACAAAATTGGTGAATTAGAAAAAGTCACCAAATCACAAGAAAATAAAAATAGTGAATTGGTAAAAGACAACAATTCACTGAAAACCAAAATTGGGGAATTGGAAAAAGTCACCAACTCACTAGAAAATAAAAATAGTGAATTGGAAAAAAACAATTCACTGAAAAATAAAATTGGCAAAATGGAAAAAGAATGCAATGAACCAAAAAATTCAATTGGCCAGGAACAAAAGGAGCTAAAAGAGATAACTGAAGGAAATAATACCTTAAAAATTAAAATTGAACAAATTGAAATGAATGACTAAATAAGACTTCAAGAATCAGTCAAACAAAAACAAAAAAATGAAAAAATAGAAGAAAATATGAAATATCTCCTAGGAAAAACAACTGACTTGGAAAACAGATACAGGAGAGACAATCTAAGGATTATCGGACTCCATGAAAGTCACAATGAAAAAAAGAACCTTGATGCTGTCTTCCATGAAATCATAAAAGAGAATTGCCCTGATGTTTTAAAATCAGAAGGCAAAGTTGGCATTGAAAGAATTCACTGATCACCTCCTGAAAGAGACCCCAAAATTAAAACCCCAAGGAATATCGTGACCAAATTTCAGGACTATCGCACCAAGGAAAAGATTTTACAAGCTGCTAGAAAAAAACAGTTCAAATACCAAGGAACTGTCATTAGAATTACACAGGATCTGTCAGCTTCCACATTGAAGGATAGAAAGGCCTGGAATCAGATATTCTGAAAGGCAAAAGAACTTGGATTACAGCCAAGAATAAGCTATCCAGCCTGAATGAGCATCATCTTCCAGGGAAGAAGATGGTCATTCAATGATACAGGAGAATTTCACCTATTTCTAAAGAAAAGACCAGATCTGAACAAAAAATTTGACCTCCAAACACAGAATTCTAGAGAAGAATAAAAAGGTAAAAAGGAAAGAACTCTCGAGAACTATATCTCTACTAGGGGTATCCTTAAAGAATGGGGGTATAATTTGATTTTACTTTGATAATAATCGAAAAGAAATTAGAGGTGTAAAGTATATCATACTGTAAAAAAAGGGGGGGAGGGGAAAGGAGGTAAAATAAAGTAAAAAAAAGGAGGTAAAATAAGGCAAAGTCTCATGAAGAGACATAGAAAATCTAATATATTTGAGGGAAAGAATTGAGGGTGATGAGTATTGTGTAAATCTTACTCTCATTAGATTGGGCTCTAAAAGAGCATATCAGACACATTCAATTTCAGGGAAAAATTTGGCCCTCTGTATAGGGAAGTAGGAGAGAAAGGAGGAAAAGAAAGGGAGAAATTAATAGAAGGATTAGGGGAAAGGTGTATAAAAGAGGGAGGGTTCTAAAGGGGGGAGGACTGTTAGAGGGAGGTGGTCATCAAAAACAAAATACTGGGGAGGAAGGAAGGGAGTAAGGGCAAAGGGAAGAGAAAAATATAACTTTGGGTAAATAAGATGGCAGGAAATATAGATATAGTCATTTTAACTGTGAATGTGAATGGGATGAACTCTCCCATAAAACAGAAATGGATAACGGACTGGATTAAAAGCCAGAATCCTACAATATGTTGTTTACAAGAAACACATTTAAAACAGGATTACATACAGAGTGAAGGTAAAGGACTGGAGCAGAAACTTTTATGCTTCAGGTGAACAAAAAAAAAAATCAGGGGTAGCAATCCTTATCTCAGATCAAGTAAAAGTAAAAATAGATCTAATTAAAAGAGATAAGGAAGGAAACTATATTTTACTAAAGGGTACCATAGACAATGAAGCGGTGTCAATACTAACCATATACGCACCAAGTGGTATAGCATCCAAATTCCTAGAGGAGAAACTAACAGAGATGCAAGGAGAAATAGACAGTAATACCATACTAGTGGGGGATCTCAACCTTGCTCTCTCAGAATTAGATAAATCAAACCACAAAATAAATAAGAAAGTAGGGAGATAAACAAAATGTTAGAAAAGTTAGGTATGACAGATCTCTGGAGGAAATTGAATGGTGATAGAAGGGAGTATACTTTTTTTCTCAGGGGTTTATGGAACTTATACGAAAATTTATCATGTGTTAGGGCATAAAAACCTCAAAATCAAATGCAGAAAAGCAGAAATAGTAAATGTATCCTTTTCAGATCATGATGTAATAAAACACACATGTAATATAAGGCCAGGAGAAAATAGACCAAAAATTAAGTAGAAATTAAATAATCTAAACATGAAGAATGAATGGGTGAAAGATCAAATTATAGACACAATCAATAATTTCATCCAGGAGAAAGACAATAATGAGACAACATACCAAAATTTGTGGGAT
>JAJPUD010025635.1:3989-17343 GCA_023553655.1 Myrmecobius fasciatus | reverse complement strand
TCTCCATCTCTCTGTCTGTCTGTCTGTCTGTCCATCTCTCCCTTTCCTTTTCTTCCCCCTCCCCCCACAGATAAGGTAGGATGGAACATGCTAGGTTAGGCTTAGCTAGCCTGGCAGAGGCTTGGCTTGGTTGTGATGAAATACTACAAGTTATCATTGAATACTGTCCCAGACTTTAGAGCACCTAGACCAACCCCTTTATTTTTACAGATGAGAAAAGAGTGATCTAGAAACAGAAGTGATGTGAGCAAAGTCACATAAGTAGTGAGGATTGGAAGCAGGATTCGAATCCGGGACCCCTCACTCCAAAGCCTTTTGAGCTCCTCTTTGGAGGAGCTGTCCTCCGGGCAGAGCCCCATGCTTCACCTTCCCTATCTCTCTGTTCCTCCTCAGCTCACAAAAAGGAAAGGGGCCAGAAAACTACAAGGCAAGATGTGACAGGTGTGTGTGTGTGTGTGTGTGTGTGTGTGTGTGTGTGTGTGTGTGTGAGAGAGAGAGAGAGAGAGAGAGAGAGACAGAGAGAGAGAGAGAGACAGAGACAGAGACAGAGAGAGACAGCAAGAGAAAGAAAAAGAGAGACAGAGAGAGAGAGACAGAGGCAGAGAAACGAGAGAGAGACAAAGAGAGAGAGAGAGAGGAGCTGGATTTGAACTCAAGTCTTCTAGACTCTACCCACTGCACCACCCAGTTGCCTAAATCACTTTGCAGGATTAAAATTCATCTGACTCAAAATCAGGAGTTGTCTCCATAGAACCGGACTACCCCCTGAGCCTTTTCTCTTCAAGGCTCAGTTTCTCCTCTGTAAAAGGGGGGGGGGCACTGGCTGACAGGGCTGGAGCCTCCAACATGTCCTGGTTTCTCTTGCAGATCCTGAATTTGTGGGTGAAGACAATCACCGGAACCAAGTACAACGTGAGGGAAGACGACAGCATCACCGTTTTGGAGCTGAAGAAGCAGGTTGCCCAGCAGATCCACAAGCCAGCCTACATACAGCGGCTGGCCACCCAAAGCGGGGAGCTCCTGCTGAACTGGAACCGCCTCTCCGAGCACAAGTTGAAGTCTGGAGATGTGCTGTTGCTGATGTTGGAGCAAGAGCAGTCCATGGACATCCTAGTGCGGACGGACGCCCGCACCACCCCGTACCGCATCCAGCTGAGCCAAACCGTGGCTCAGCTCAAGAAGATGGTGCAGGATAAAGAGTTGGTCAACGTGGACCAGTTCTGGCTCAACTTTGAGGGCAAGCCCATGGCTGACAACCACTACTTGGGAGACTATGGCCTCAGCCCACTGTGTACCATCCAGATGAACCTGAGGCTTCGAGGAGGGGTTGGCCAGAGGGTATTCTAGAGTCTCTGGGGCCCTTGGGCCCACTGGGGTGGAAGAGAATATGTGTGTTGGGGGAGGTCTCATCATGCTCTTGGCTCTTTGATTTGACTGTCCTCTGGATCCTGGACTGGGATCGATAAAGGGTCAGGGCTGAAGATTTGGGTTGATGCTCCCCTATTGAAATGTCCTTCCCCACTCCCCTGGGTCTTGACTCCTCTCCTAGATCCTGACCCTTTCCCTGGCAAGCTCCCTGCCTTAATTGTCTGGGTCCAGCTGTCAATAATGAATGTCAATAAAGGAGAAAACCTGCCTCTTGTGCTCTGAAATCTGTTTTTTTCCTTCTTTCTACCCCTAGATGGGAAGGAGTGGGGGCTCCTTTTTCCTTTCTCAGTTTGAAGGGTACCCAGCTCTCTCCCAACAATGGTTCAATCTAATAAACAGAGTTCTGTGATATGCAAAGTACAGGATGGATAGCTGGAGAGCTCTCTTGCGTATCTCTTATCTCAAGACATCTGCCTTTTATTGGGGGATGTAATAGTTCCATATAAGTAAATAGAAGATAATGTGAAGAAGCAAAAAGCAGAAAGAGCCTTGAAGGAAGTAACATGAGCTAGAACTACAGGGGAGCTAGAGACAGAGAATTAAGGAGGACATGAATTCCGGTCACGGGAAACAGAGACCCGGAAGCTGGACGTGAGTGTTGAGTTCAGGTTAAACCATTTTTATTGTGCGTGAAGAGAGTTCATGTGAAATCAATCACTCAATAATCATTAATTAAGGGTCTACCACGTACCAGGCGCTGTGATGAGCACTGGGGATACAAAAAGAGGCAAAAGCCATCCCTGTTCTCAAGCTTACCATCAAATGGAGGTGACGATGTGCAAATATATAGGAGGTAAGTTGTAGACAGGATAAATAAGAGAGAATTGATAAGGGCGAGATCCTGGAATGAAGAAGAGTTGGGGAAGGCTTCTTGGAGAAGTCCCTGCCAGGACTTAAAGGAAGCCAAGGAGATTAGAAGTCAGAGGGGAGGTGGGAGAGTTTCGGGCCTGGGAGAGAGCCAGAGAAAATGCCCACTGACAAGAGAGGGAGAATCTTGCTCCTGAATTAACCAGTAGGCCGGTGTCACTGGATACAAGAGTATTGGAGGGGGAGAAGGTGTAAGAAGGCTGGAAAGGTAGGAGGTAACCAGATTAGGAAGGGCTTTGAAGGCCAAACAGAACATTCTGTATGTGCTTCTGGAGGAGGGGGGGGGCAGTGGAGACTGGATCTGTGCTTTAAGGAAATCATTTGGCGATTGAATGGAGGATGGATTGGTGGGGGGAGAGACCAGAGGCAAACAGACCCATTAGCTGGTGATTGTAGAATCAAGGGGAGAAGTGACGGGACCCTGTAAGACCGGTTGGGGGATGGCAGAGGAGACTAAGAGGTGTGTTTGAGAGAGGTAAGTGACAGCCCTTGACTACAGCTTAAATGGATATGGGGGGGCAGCTAGGTGGCCCAGTGGATAGAGCACCAGCCCTGAAGTCAGGAGGACCTGAGTTCAAATCTGACCTCAGACACTTAGCACTTCCTAGTTGTGTGACCCTAGGCAAGTCACTTAACCTCAATTGCCTCAGCAAAAAGAAAAAAAAAGACATGGGGGAGTGACGGAGAGGGAGAAGTCCAGGATCACTCCTGGGTTGGGAGTCTGGGGGATTGGGAGGAGGGTGGTCTTTCTACAGAAACAGAGAAAAAGGGACGTGGGGAGGATTTAAAGGGAAAGAGAATGAGCTCTATTTTGGATATCTACTGAATATTTAGTTCCAGCATCTGAGGCAGCTGGGGATGGGAGATGAGAGGTCAGCAGAGAGATGGGGCAAGAAAGGTAGATTTGGGAAGCATCAGAATAGAGATGGTAATTAAATCCATGGAAACTAATGATCACCGAGTGAAACAGGAAGGAGGAAGAAGAGAAGAGGGCCTGGGACAGAGCCTTGAAGGATTCCCAGAGTCAGAGAGTGGGGTCAGGAGGAGGATCCAGCAAAGAAGAGAAAGAAGGAACAGAGAAGGAGGAAGAGAATCGGGAGAGAATTGTGTCCCAGAAACCTAAAGAAAAGAGAATCTCTCTTTTTTTCTTTTTCTTTTTTTTGCTTTTTGCTGAGGCAATTGGGGCTAAGTGACTTGCCCAAGGTCACACAGCTAGGAAGTGTGAAAGTGTCTGAGACCACATTTGAACTCAGGTCCTCCTGACTTCAGGGCTGGTGCTCTATCCACTGCGCCACCTAGCTGCCCCACTGAGAATCTCTTTCTTAAAAAAGAATTATTTTTATAAAGCTTTTCCTTTTCTTTTTTAGTTTTTTATTTTCAAAACATATGCATAGATAATTTTCAACATTCACCTTTGCAAAACCTCATGTTATAAATTTTTTCTCCCTCCCTTCCTCTTCCTCCTCCCCAATATATAAGTAATCCAATATATATTAAACATGTGTAATTCTTCTATATACATTTCCACAATTATCATGCTACACAAGAAAAATCAGATGGAAATGAGAAAGAAAAGAAAATACAAGCAAACAACAACAAAAGTGAACATACTATGTTGTGATTCACACTCAGTCCCCACAATCCCCTCTCTCTGATGGCTTGCTCCATTGGAAATGGCCTGAATCTCAAGAAGAGTATGATCCACTGAGTCGAAGGTCCAGAGAGAGGTCAAGGAGAATGAGAAAAGGCCACCGGATTTGGCAACTAAGAACTCACTGGTAACTGGAATGAGCATGTTGGTGGAAGCCACATTAGAACAGGGGAAGAAGAAGGTGGGAGGAGAGGAAGTGGAGACACCTGTTGTGCTTGACCTTTTCAAGACTTAGGGAGGAAGGGAAGGGCAGAAGAGATATTGATGAGAGTTGACAGGGATAGAGAGGGAGAGATTGGGGGGGGAAAGGGAAAGATGGGGATGACAGAGGGGCAATGTTGGAGAAGAAGGGATGGAATGGGATCACTTGGGAAGGAGTGAGGCTACTTCATCAGGAGAAACTGGAGCAATGGAGGAGAGAGTGGTAGAAGGCCTCTGAGTGATGGGAGAGTAGAAGAGGGAGCTCCTGGCAAATTGCCCCAATTTTTTGGGTAAAATATGAGCCAAGATTCTCAGCTGGGAGGTTGGGGGAGCCATGAGAGGTTTGAGGTTTAGAGAGTAGCTGTGGAGAGCGGGATAGTTGCTGAGGGAGAAATTGTACAATTGCCGGGCAGCGGCGAGGGCCCAGTAGAGGCTATTTGAAGGAGAACCAATCTGAATGGTTGTGCAATTTTTTCCATCTTTGTTTAGCATATAGCATAGTGTAGGAGTAAAGGTGATAAATGGTGGGAATGACCCAAAGCTGAGGCTTGACCCGATGTAATTGTGATATGATAAGGGGTTAGAGATTTAAGAAAGGAAGGCAAGTGTAAAATTGAATTGGCTCATCAGAGGGTGAAGCTGGGGACAAGAGAAGAGAGTGGTTAGTGCAGGAGAGATGGTCTGCTGAGAACTGAAGGGTTCAGAAATTTTCTGAGGGCCTGGACTCTGGAGGAACAAAGTCTTTCCCAAAACTCTGTTCTTGATGGGTAGATGGCTGGCTCTGGACTCAGGGAGACTTGGGCTTGCCTTTGACCCTCATTGACCCATGTCACCTTGGGCAGGCTGAATCTTTCTAATGCTGCAGACGACTCCTTTTTAAAAATAATAGCTTTATGGGGCAGCTAGGTGGTGCAAGTGGATAGAGCACAAGCCCTGAAGTCAGGAGGACCTGAATTCAAATTTGATCTCAGACACTTAATATTCCCTAGCTGTGTGACCCTGGGTAAGTCACTTAACCCCCAGTTGCCTTAGCCAAAAAAAAATCTATTGGAATTGGTCTTTATCACCTCATTGTTGAAAAGAACCACGTCCATCAGAACTGATCATCGTATAATCTTGTTGCTGTGTACATTGATCTCCTGGTTCTGCTCATTTCACTCAGCATCAGTTCATGCAAGTCTCTCCAGGCCTCTCTGAAATCATCTTGCTGGTTGTTTCTTACAGAGCAATAATATTCCATAACATTCATATACCATAATTTATTTAGCCATTCTCCAATTGAAGGGCATCTATTCAATTTCCAGTTTCTAGCCACCACAAAAAGGGCTGCCACAAACATTCTGGCACATGTGGGGCCCTTTCCTTCCTCTAAGATCTCTTTAGGACGCAGACCCACT
This sequence comes from Myrmecobius fasciatus, assembly GCA_023553655.1. Taxonomy (NCBI): domain Eukaryota; kingdom Metazoa; phylum Chordata; class Mammalia; order Dasyuromorphia; family Myrmecobiidae; genus Myrmecobius; species Myrmecobius fasciatus. The sequence continues at coordinate 11,799 of JAJPUD010025635.1, read as the reverse complement.
AGGGATATGTAGATAACTCCTTAAGACTACAACCAATAAAACTGTCTTGACTCTGGTTTGCAAACACAGATCAAGAATCAATTCTTATCTCCGGCAAACTTACGTTCTCCTGGACAATACAGAAAATAAAATAAAAAAATACCAATTAACACAATTGCACAAATTATATAATATATATCGTATCGGGAGGTTTAAAGAAAGTCTTTACACACTGGAAGAAAAAGCAGAAAACATTTCGTGGATGGGATAGTTTTTGATTTAGGTTTTAAAAACGAAGGTTTAGGGGCAGCTAGGTGGCGCTATAGTGGATAGAGTTCCAGCCCTGAAGTCAGGACGACCTGAGTTCAAATGTGATCTCAGACCCTTAACATTCCCTAGCTGTGTGACCCTGGGCAAGTCACTTAACCCCAATTGCCTCAGCAAAAAGCAAACAAACAAAAATGAAGGTATAAATTGAACAAATAAAGAGAAGGGACAGATTTTCCAGACATGGGGCATGGCTCAGACACAGGGGATTTGTTATAGTGGGTCAGAAAGACAAGTGTCCCAAAAGTTTTTGGATAGTTTTAACCTTTGGGAACCCCCAGAATTAGGAAATAAGCCTGAAAATGTACGGAGGCTCCAGATTAAGAAGAGTTTTTAAGAGACAGGGATTGATGCTTTACTTGGCAGGCAATGGAGAACCACTGAAGATTGTTGAGCTATGTACTGCAACCAGATAGAGAGGCAAGGCTGGTAGCCAAAGAACAATTGGGGGCTGTTGAAGCCGGAAGGACATTAGAAAGCAAGAAAGACTGTGCTAGCTTGGGCATCATGGGAAGAGATGGATGAGGGGAAGGTAGAATCGACAGAGAGGGGTTTTGTTAGGAACTTAGGAAATGTTTCTTGGCAGGTAGGATCCTAGTGATGGACTGGAGCCCTAGAGAAGTCTGGGAAGTGACATCACTAGGGTAATTAGTTTTTTTTTTTTTTCTATAGCAGTTCATGAAGACCATCTCCTAAGTGGAGAAATTAGCACACTGACAAAGACCCAGATCCTTCACAAATAAGGTAGTCACTTCCATGTTATTTCTCTTTCCTGGAACATGTGATCGAATAAAGCGAAATATGGATTTCCTCTGGCCATTGTGATAACCTGCAGAATAAAAAAGTTTGTTGTATTCTATAATACACAGTAACGTCACTTTCCCCCTCTGGCGCCCGTTGGGTTCTTGCAACAAGGAAAAGAAATATATCCAAACCTTGGGCAGCCGGGGAAGAGGCTGCTGAGATAATGAGGCGGGCGGCCAGGGCCTTCAGGATGTGAGGCTGGTGCCCACTGCCCATGGACCCCCTGCAGGCCACAGCCCGGCCCAACCTGGGCTCAAGGGCTTGTCTCTGGACCAGTGTGTTGAGAGGAGGCAGGGCTGCCTTGGAAACCTTCCCTGCCTTCACACCCACCCTCCTCCCTCCATCTCAGGGCTCTCTGCTGGAGCTGCTGATTATATTCTGCCCCTGCCTGGTAAGAGTCCAGTCTTTCCTGCCCATCCTATCACCACCTACATGAAAAAGCCTAAGGTCAGACAAGCTCTATCCTGGATCTTGGGTTCTTGCACAGGGCTTGGCTGTCTGGCGAGTCAGGCCAGGTGTCTGTGTGTCCGTCCCCTGCTTCCGGTCAGATGGCAGTGAATCCCAAAGGCCCTCCCCCACCCTCTATGGTGGGAATGTACCCTCCCTGTAGCAGTCCAGGGCTCCCCCTTTCCCAAGGCTCCCTCCCGGAAGCTTCCCATTGGTCTGGCCTGAGAATCTGAGCTTGGGGCTGCGGAGCAAGGGGTGCAATCTCTTTGCTTCCTCTCTGGCTCTGGGCGATCCTCGGGAATGGAGGCAGGGCTAGCCACATCTGGACCCAAATGCTTGTCTGGGGAGGGGCCCAGGGAAGCTGTGTGCCCTCCCCCAGGGCAGACCCAGCTGGGTGCCATCCTCTGCCCATCCCTCCCCACCCCACCTGCGTGGTCAGCTCTTGGCCGAGGCTCAGACCTCTCCAGTTAATTATGAGGAGAGTGTGAGTGGGCAGAAGCCCGTGCCAGGCTGCAGGGGAGCTCTTGGGCTGGGGGGAGGTGAGGAAGGAAGGGGACCCAGGCACATGGGGCCCTAGAAAGGGATGAGTTTCCTGAGCCCCAGTCCTTGGGACTTGGGGGGGGACACACCTGCTGCCTCCTCTCTCCCCTATCCTTACCAAAGGGAGAAAGGACTCCCCAAGACCCTGCTGAGGCCCTGCCTTCTGCCCTCCCTCCTGCTTTTCTTCTCCATCCTTTTTTTCTCTTCCTTTCAAACCAATTTCCTAAATGAGTTGGGGAGGGGGAAGAGGGAGTAGCTTTGTGAGTGTGGATGAGGGGAACCAGCTCCTGAGTCAGCAGCTGGAAGGGCCAGAGGCAGAGGGCAGGGAGAAGATTCATGGAGCCTGCAGTGCAGTGTGGGGAACCCAAGCTCTGCCCCCCCCCAGGGAGCCCAGGGAACCCAAGCTCTGCCTCCCCTCCCCCCAGGGAACCCAAGCTCTGCCCTCCCTGCCCCCCAGGGAGCCCAGGTCCAGCAGGCAGCCTGTACTGGTCCAGAGGAACACTCTGCGTTGCAGGAGTGGAATCCCCATCTCGGGTGAAATGGCTCAACCTTCTCCTCCATATCTCCGGCTATGAAAGATGGGGACCCTCCATATACTTAGCCCTCACCCATGGGGGCACAGGGTTCCAGACTGGCAGAGGGAACGCAGGGAGTATCTTAGGGAGGAGTCCTGAGCTACACTTAGCAGGAAGGAGGATTTCTTGGTCCAGCTCTAGGGGCCCTAGTAGGGACCTGGGCCATTATATAGGGCCTCAGGGGGTCCGAGCCAACCCCTTTCTGTGAGTGTGGGAGAGGCAGCCCAGAAAAAAAAAAAAAAAAAAAAAAACATCTGCCAAGCGGCCTGGGGTCCATTCCAGGAAGAGAGCTAACTGCTCCCCTCCCCCTCCCCGATCGATCCAAACCTGGATTAATTGGGAGACAGAATCACTTAGTGGGATAATATATTCTCCCTGAGTTACCTCTGCTGTCACTGGCTGCTCTAGGGAGAGAAATATAGAAAAAGATGCCCCAGGGGGGTGGGGGTGGGGAAGGACATGGCGGCCAGGTACCTGCCCCTGGGAAGATGGATGGGCCGAGGGTGGGACCAGGGCCAAGCCAGATCTCACCTCTAAGTGGGTGTAGCTTGTCCTCTGTGAAGTGGCTAAAGGGAAACCAAGCCAGGAGGAGCAGGGGGCTGCAGGGAGCCCACTTCTTTCCACAGTACCCCTCCCCCATGCCTGTTCCCCTTTCCTACCTCAGCTCAACTCCCGGGATTTAGGAATAGAGTCATTCTCCCAGGATTCAAGTTGGGGGGGAGGGTATTGAGGTCCAGTGGCTGTGGCTCCTCCTCTTCAGTCTAACTTCAGTTCTAATTTCCTCCAGGCCCTTGGAGGGTCAAGTTTATGGAGGCTACCTTCCCAATGTCATTGTCTCCTATTGGGCATGGCTGGACAGAGTCCACCTGTGGGGAAAGGGCTGTGATGATGGGGATGAGCAGTCTCTAGCACACAGTATTCTTTGCTTATTTTTGATCAAAGCTTTCTATTTTCAAAACATATGCATAATTTTCAACATTCACCCTTGTAAAATCTTGTGTTGCAATTTTTTTTCCTTCCCTTTTCCCACCCCCTTCTCTAGAAGGCAAGTAATCCAATATGTTAAACATGGGCAATTCTTCTTTGCATGTTTCCATAATTCTCATGCTGCACAAGAAAAATCAGTTCAAAAAGGAAAAAAAAATGAGAAAGAAAACAAAAAACAAGCAAACAACAATAAAAAAGGTGAAAATGCTATGTTATGATCCACCCTCAGTTCCCACAGGGCTCTCTCTGAGGGTGTAGATGACTCTCTTCATCACAAGTCCATTGGAACTGGCCTGAATCATCTCATTGTTGAAAAGAGCCACATCCATCAGAATTGATCATCCTATAATCTTGTTGTATACAATGATCTCCTGGTTCTGCTCATTTCACTCAGCATCAGTTCATGCAAGTCTCTCTGAAATCATCCTGCTAATCATTTCTTACAGAACAATAATTTTATTTTATTTTATTTGCATAACATATGTGTGGGTAATTCTTCTACATTAACCCTTACATAGCTTTTACAGAACAATAATATTCCATAACTTATTCAGCCATTCCCCAAACTGATGGGCATGCACTCAGTTTCCAGTTTCTTGAAACTACAGAAAGGGCTGTTATAAAATTTTTGTACACAGAGGGCCTTTCCCCCTTTTTATGATCTCTTTGGGATACAGGCTCAGTAGAGACATTACTGGGTTAAAAGGTACACAGTTTGATAGTTCTTTGAATACAATTCCAAATTACTCTCCAGATAGGTTAGATCAGTTCATAATTCCACCAGGGTCCCAGTTTTCCCACATCCCCTCCAACATTCATCATTATCTTTTCCTGTTTTCTTAGCCTATCTGAGAGGTGTATAGTGGTTCCTCAGAGTTGTCATAATTTGCATTTCTCTGATCAATAATGATTTTTCCACATAACTAGAAATGGTTTTAATTTCTTCATCTGAAAATTGTTCATATCCTTTGATCATTTATCAGTTGGAGAATGGCTTCAATTTTTATAGGTTTGAGTCAATTCTCTATGTTCTAGAAATGAGGCCTTCATCAGAACCTTTGGATGTAAAATTTTTTCTCAGTTTATTGCTTTCCTTCTAATCTTGTCTGCATTGGTTTTGTTTGTACAAAAACATTTTTAACTTAATACAATCAAAATTATCCATTTTGTATTCCATAATGTACTCTAGCTCTTCTGTGGCCACAAATTCCCTCCTTCTCCACAGATCTGAGAGGTGGGCTATCCTTTGTTCTTCTAATTTGCTTCTATCACTCTGTGTCTAAATATGAACCCCATCTGATGGGCATGCACTCAGTTTCCAGTTTCTTGCCGCTACAGAAAGGGCTGCTATAAAATTTTTGTACACAGAGGTCCTTTCCCCCCTTTTATGATCTCTTTGTGATACAGGCTTGTATATCTTGGTATAAGGTGCTAGGTGTGGGTCAGTGTCTAGTTTCTGCCATCCTAATTTCCAATTTTCCTAACAATTTTTGTCAAATAGTAAGTTCTTATTCCAGAAGTTGGGATCTTTGGGTTTATCCAACACTAGATTACTCTAGGTATTGAATATTGGCACACTGTATTTTTAAAAAAAAAATAATTCCTTGTTAATTGATTGTTGGGGCTGGGTGAGTGTGGGTTTGGGTGGACTATTTCTCTATCAGGCTGGAAGATTTGGGTCCAAAACCCGAGGCCTATCTTGCTTCCTTGGGAAGAACAGGCTTGGGAACAACTACCTGTTAGCAGGTCATAATTGTACTTCAGGATGTTTAGTGGAGGGGATCATCAGGTTGGGGGCAGGGAAACCTGGGGTTCTTGAGTTTGCCGAACATCTGCAGCTGCCGGACAGCAGGTGGCGCCCTTCCCCCTAGGCTGGGAGCCTCAGCCTTCCACCTGGGTCTGTCTAGTCCCTAATAAAGGAACCATATCATTTCCTCTCCCCTCCCCTCCCCCACAGTTTTCCCAGTCCCCCACTCTCTCTGCCCACCTAACCTCTGAGTTCAGGCAACAGCTAAGCAAACAGTCCCAGTCTCCATTGGCGGAGAGGCTACAGACTTCCCAGACTCCCCAGGGTGGGGCTTGTCCAGGTGTGAAGAGGGAATAGAGATAGGGAGGTCCTTGTCTCCCCCTTCCCTTTCCTGGAGCTCTCCTCTCAAAACCAGGAAAACAACCGGGGTGTTTCTCCCTGGGGGCTTCGGTTACCTCCCTTCTCTCCATTCAGGGCGCCCTCCCCCATCAGTGAATTTGTTCCTTGGACAGCAATGGCAGGCATCTCTCCCCACACGAGACAGAAACCTGCGTGGAACCTGTGTCCTCTTCACCTTTCTTCTGGCCTCTGGCTTCCTTCAATCCCAGCTAAAACCCCACTGCCTACTGGGCAGCCCTCTTAGTTCCAGGGCCTTTCTTTTGAGGCGATTTCCAAGTCCACCTGTATTTTTCTTGTTTGTACAGTTGTCATGTACCTCATTAACTCCTTGAGAGAAGGGGTTGTTTTGTTTTGCTTGCCTTTCTTCCTTTCTTCTTTCACCCTTCCTTCTTTTTTCCTTCCCTCCTTTCCTCCTTCCCTCCTTCTTCCTCTCTTTCTTTCCTTCCTTCCCTCTTTCTTTTCTTCCTTCTCTCCTTCCTCCTCTTTCTTTCCTTCCCTCCTTTTTTCTTTCCCTCTTCTCTTCTTCCTTCCTTTCTTCTTTCTTTCCTTTCTTTTTTTTTACTTCCTTCCTGACTTCTTTTCTCTCTTTTCCCTTCCCTCTTTTTTCTTTCTTTCCTTCTTTCCCTCCTTCCTCCCTCTCTTTCTCTCTCTCATTCCTTTCTTCCTCCTTCCCTCTTTTTTCTTCCTCTCTCTCCTTTCCTTCCCTCTTCCTTCCTTCCTTTCTTTTTTTTCCTTCCTTTTTCGTTTTCTCTCTCTCTCGGTCTGCGTCTCTCTGGTCTCCGTGTCCTTTTCTCCAACGCCTGGAACATTATTTAGGCGCTTAATAAATGCCGATTGACTAATTCCTCCTTTCCTCACTTGCCAACTCCAAGCGGACCTCAGGTTCTCAACCCCCGACGTGACCCCGGGACACCAGAGACAAACACGTCTCCTTACACACCAATCCCAAAGGTGAGACCCACGAATCGGTGACAGCCCTCTCGACATCTCTCTAGCCCCCTTTCGCGAGACTCTCCTCACAGCTACCCCTCCCTCCCCGCGCCCAAGCCTGCACATCGATTAGGGACTCCCCCTCTTCCGGGAGGGCGGTCAGCGGCCAAGGTCCCGCACCTCGCCGTAGTAGGGGCTTCTCGGAGGGGTGAGAGGGCGCTGGAGGAGGTGGGGCCCGGAGTTTCTCGGCACGCCCCCACTGGGGCCAGGCTTGCGCTCGGCTCCTCCCCCTCGATGCGGAGCTGAGCGCCGAGTCTTCCAGAGAAGGAGGAGGAGGAGGAGGGCGCCGAAGGAAGCCCCCAGCCCTGCCCCCTCTCCCTCCCTTGGCAGTCCGGTCACGTCTCCTCCAGATTATCCATTAACCTGATTTCAGCTGCATTTCCTGGGCGGGGGGAGCGTCTCCGCAGCCTGCAACCCGAGCGGCGCGGGAGGGCGCCTGGGGGAGGGGGCTGCTCGAATCCCCCTCTCCTCTCCTCTCCTCTCCTCTCCTTCCCTCCCCTCCTCTTCTCTCTGTCTTTCTCCTCCCTCCACCCCCCACCCTGTGAGCCGCAGCGCAGGCAGACGCCCAGGGGAAGCCCAGGGAGGCAGAGCCGGAGCCCCGCAGTCCGGGGTCCGAGGGGAGTGGCAGGGCGGGAAGGGACCCCTTGGACTGCGTGCCCCGGGAGCCGGCGGGGCCTTGTCCCTTGTCCCCGGCCAGCAGCCCGGGCAGAGCGGGGCTCTCGGCGGCCGCCCTCGCTTTGTTTACCGCCCGAGGCTGCGGCTGCAGCGGCTCGGGGTCCGAGAGCGGAGCCCGGAGGGAGGCGGGCCGACGGGCGGGCCGGCAGGTTCCAGGAGGCTGGGAGGCCGGCCCAGGGGCGGGAGCTGGGCGGCCCGACCCGCCCCCGTGCCCGCCCTCCCTCTCCCGATCGCTCGCTCGCTGTCTCGCTCCGGGCTGCTGGGCTCCCTCCGCTCTCTTTCTCTCTCTTCCCCTCGCTCCCTCTTGTCCTCTCTCGCGGCCGCCACCCGCATCCCCCCC
>JAJPUD010025634.1:0-17344 GCA_023553655.1 Myrmecobius fasciatus | reverse complement strand
CTATTAGTTTTATTTATTAATTCAATTGTTTTCTTATTTTCAATTTTCTTAATCTCCCCTTTTATTTTCAGAATTTCAAATTTGGTATTTAATTCAGGGTTTTTAATTTGTTCTTTTTCTAGGTTTTTTTTTATTTGTAAGCACAATTCGTTGATCTATTTTATGCAAGTAAGCATCTAGAGATAAAAAATTACCCCTTATAACCGCTTTGGCTGTATCCAACAAATTTTGGTATGTTGTCTCATTATTGTCATTTCCCTAGATGAAATTATTGATTGTGTCTATGATTTGCTGTTTCACCCATTCATTCTTTAGGATTAGATTATTCAATTTCCAATTAATTTTTGTTCTATTTTCTCCTGGCCTTATATTGCATGTGATTTTTTTTTGCATCATGCTCTGAAAAAATGCATGTATTCTTTCTGCCTTTCTGCATTTGATTTTGAGGTTTTTATGCCCTAACACATGGTCAATTTTTGTATAAGTTCCATGAACCACTGAGAAAAAGAAATTCTTTTCTGTCTCCATTCAATTTTCTCCAAAGATCTATCATACCTAACTTTTCTAACATTTTGTTTTCTTTTTTAGCTCCTTTTGTAACTGTCCAATCTGTTCATTGAATAGTTTTTCCATTTCACCAGTTTTGTTTTTCAGTCAATTGGTGTCTTTTTCCATATGTCTTTTGTAGGGAATTATATGATTTTTCCATTCTTTCTTGCAATGATCTCATTTTATTTCCCCATTTTACTTCTAACTCTTTTGAGATTCTTTATGCAGCTTCCAGGAAAGCCTTGTGAAATGGGGCCCAGGTCATGTCTCCCTTTGTGGCTTCCTCTGGAAATGATTTACCTTTAGGCACCTCAGGTTCTAAGGTTTGTTCTTCTCTCTTCCCATAAAAGCTTCTATGGTGAAAGTTCTTTTTTTTTTTTTTTTTTTGCTTTTTATTCATTTTTTTAAGCTTGAGGTCTTTTCAAAGCAAATGAAGCTGCTTTAATTTGTCCTGCGGCTGTTCTGCTGATTGACTTCTGTTGCTGGGCAATTAAGGGTAAGTCCAGAGCTCTCAATGGTTTACAATCTGCCTTTTATAAAAGGCATATCTGCCAAAGCACCTGTTTGCAACCAGGACAGAATGGCCTAAGAGGCTCAGAGAAACTTCCCAGGTGCTTAGAAACTACCACACTCTGAGTCCTGGCCTGGCTTCCTGCCCTGGTCTCCCTGAGCTGTTGTCTGTGCTTGGCAGACTGTCCCCCTGCCCAACTGAAACAGACCTGTTCTAAAGTTCTTCCAAGGTAACTCCTTCCTGGAATGTGTTGTACTCCCAACATTTGAAGGTGCTTTGTTCAGAGGCTTAATCTGCTGTTGGTCTGAGAGAAGGTCAGAGGAGGTCACAGAGTCATATTTGCTTTCCACCATCTTGGCTTTGCCCCCTCTCAAAAATGTGTTCTAATTTGGAGAAAGCCAGATTTTTTATTTGATTTGTTGTTCCCTATCACATATCTAGAGTCTGCTTATCTGTCTGCCTCTCTTCTTCCTTTCTTTTTCAGTCCTTCATTTCAGAAGAAAGAATTTGAGAACTAAATCAAATGGGGCTATAGGAATCAAAGGAGAAAGTAAAACGATATGAAAAATAAGGAGAAATTATGTTAGAAAAAATGTAAAATGAGTATTTATTCTAACATAATTTCTCCTTATCTTTCATATTGAGCACCTACTATAGGCCAGGAACTGTGATAAGCACTGGAGAGGCAAAGAAAGGCAAACTGCAATCTTAAGGAGTTAATAGTCTAATGGAGATAACTAAGAGTTGAAATTATAGACAGATGATAACCCTGTCAAATGTCTCTATTAGCAGGCATTAATAACTATTTAAAGGTGACATAATTTCCCTCCCAAAAGGACAATATTAGCATGATTAGGCAAAACCAACATATCTATATAATGATAAAGTGTTGGTCTTGGGGTCAGCAGGATCTAAGTTGAAATTCATCTTTAGCCACTGATTTGCTATGTAATCTTGGGTAAGTGAACCTCTGTCTCTCTTAGTTTCCTTAACTGTAAAAGAGATTATAAGATATATAGATCTCAGCATTGTTTTGAGAATCAAAAGAGATAATATATGTAAACAATTTTGCCAACTTTAAGACATTATATAAATGCTGTTTTTATTGTTGTTATTTTTTAAAATTACTTCTACTGGGCCAGGGGAATTGAAGTTTAATGAAATTAACTTTATATCTGTCAACGGTATCCAATCTATATTTTCTAACTGGGAAATTTGCACTAGGTAGATTGGTGATGGAATTGGAGGGGTTCTGTGAAAGAGATTCCTCAATCATCATTATCAATGTTTTAAATTAACCATAGCTATTCAAAAAGATAAATATGCATTGCCTCATTTTATTCTCATAATAATCATGTGAAGAAATTATTTCTACTACCACTACTACCACTATTACTACTACTACTACTACTACTACTACTACTACTACCACTACTACTACTACTACTACTACTACTACTTTTATTTTTTTTTTACATTTGCTTTCTATTCTAGCAATTTTTATAAAACAGACTCCATTTTACAGATTTGGAGACAGACTCAGAAAGTTTAATCACTTTGCTTATGACTCCACAGATAGAAATTATTGGGGAGGATTTAAACATTATTCTCAATTTCAGTCATCCGCTTACTATATAAACATGTATCTGTAAATTTTCCACTAAAATAAATTGAGAAAGTTATTGAAGCCTTCTAGGCACATACAAAAAAAAAGGAGCAACTGAGAGTATAAGTAATAATCACCTACTTAGCCAATTTTGCCCAACATCTCTCCTGATATGGATAAAACATTTTCAGATCCAGGTGTAAGGACTAAATTTAACATTGCTATAGGGAAATTAGGCTTTACTACATCTATGGGTCATTATTGCTAAATGGAAGAGTGCCAATATCCTAATAGCTTTCTTTCATAATTTCTGAACATTAGCAAAGACTTTCCCCATGAAATCTTATCTACTAATTCTCCAAAGTAGATGGGAGCAATAATGGGAGAAGCCCTAAAGTGAGAGTCAGTAGGCCTGAATTCTAAGCATGGTTTTGAAACTAATACATCATAGAATCATGGGATGTTGGGCCTGAAAAATACTTCCAAGATTGGCTGATGCAATCTCACATTTTTAGAGATAAGGAAATTGTTATCCAGAAAGATGAAATAGCTTATTCATGAAGCAATTAGTGGAATAGCCACTAAAATAAATTTTTCTCATGTTTATATCATGAAAGTATTAGGGACAGGATAGACTTTAAAGATGAGTATCCTATGACTCCTACACTCAGGGGAGAATAGGAATGTGATATATACACAAAAATTAATAAACTCTTTTTGTTTACAACTTACTTAATTTTTAGGGAGTACCTTATAGATGTTCATAAGTTCATGGGAGTACATATTTCAAGCCAAAGTAAAACTATGATATCAGATTGATTCACTTCCAAAGGCAAAGAGAAATAGAAAGAATTTACCATTCATTAATCAATCAAAAATATCATTTATTTATCACTTACTATGTTCCAGATACTCTGTTAAGCTCTGGATATATATATATAAAGAAAAAGAATACCTACCCTCAAAAAACTTAAAAGAAAGATAATATGAAAAATTCTACATGAAAATAATCTATGTGTTGAATGGAAAAATCAATAATTAAGATAGGTCAGAAAAGCCTTTTTTAGGAGGTAAAATGTTGTTCAGGACTTAAAGGAAGCCAGAGAAACCAAGGCAAAAGTGAGGAGGGAGGGAAATCTGAGCATAGGAACAGACATTAAAAATCCCCAGTCAGGAAAGGGAGAATTTTATTCAAGAAATAAAAAACATTTCTTGTGCAGTAAGATAACTGTATAGATATGTATACATGTATTGTACTTGTCATATAATTTATCCTATCTAGCATGTATTAGATTACCTGTCATCTAGGGGTGGGGGGCGGGGGGAGGGAAAGGAAAAGCTTAGGAAAAAAAAAGTTTTTTTGCAAAGGTCAATGTTGAAAGGTCACTCATATGTTTTGCAAATAAAAAGCTTTATTAAAAAATAAAATAAAAAAAATGAAAAAAAAACATAGTCTTAATGGATTAAACATTAAATGAGGATACAGAGAAGAAAATATAATGACGGAAAGCTTGGGAGAAGGTCATGATAGGAAGGATTTAATATTTGATCCATGAGGTGATAGGAAGCCCAGGAGCTTTATGAAATAGAGAGGTGACAAGGTCATACCAGAAATTTAGAAAGATCATTTTGACAACCCAATGGAGTGTGGACTAGAGTAGAGAGAGATTTTTGGGAAATAGGCCAACTACCATGATGTTTTATTAGTCAAAGAACAAAGTGATAAGGGATTGTACCATGGTGTTAGCAGTGTAAGAACAGAAAAGGGATCACATACAAAAGATATGAAAGAGGTAAAATTGATGTCTTGACAAAAGCTTTTATAAGGGTAATGAGAGAGTGAAAAATCAAGAATGACACATAATTGTGAGCCTAAAGGATTGGGAGGATAGTAATACATTTGACAGTAAGAGAAAAGTATGGCTGTGCATACCCTTTGACCCAGCAGTGTTTCTATTGGACTTATATCCCAAAGAGATCTTAGAGGAGGGAAAGGGCCCCACATGTGCAAGAGTGTTTGTGGCAGTCCTGTTTGTAGTGGCTAGAAACTGGAAACTGAAGGGATGCCCATTAATTGGACAGTGGCTGAATAAATTATGGTGTATGAATGTTATGGAATGGTTGTTCTGTAAGAAACGACCAGCAGGACAATTTCAGAGAGGCCTGGAGAGACTTGCATGAACTGATGCTGAGTGAAATGAGCAGAACCAGGAGATCATTATACACAGCAACAACAGTATTACATGATGATCAATTCTGATGGACATGGCTCTCTGCAACAATGAAATGTCTCAAACCAGTTCAATTGTTCAGTGAAGAGAGCCATATACACCCTGACAGAGGGATATGAAATGTGGACCACAACATAACATTGTCATGCTCTCTATTGATGTTTGCTTGCATTGTATTTCCTTTCTCTGATTTTTTTCTTGTAGATATGATTTTTCTTGCACAACAATGGTAAGTGTGGAAATATGTATACATATATTCGACTTGTCAAGTATTTTAACATAATTAACATGTAGTGGACTTCCTGCCATCTAGGGGAGGGGAGAGGACTGGGGGGAAATTTTGTAATGGAAAGCTTTGTAAAGATTAACGCTAAGGAACTACCCATACATATGTTATGCAAATAAAAAGCTTTAATAAAAAAAGAAGAGAAAAGATTGGAAGGGGGATTATCTGGGCAGAAAGTTAATGAGTTGTTTTGAATATGCTGTTTTAAGATGTCTATAAGATATCTGGTAGTGGTATCTAATAAGCAGCTAAAGAGGCACTTTTAAAAAAAATGGTAACTTAAGAAATTTGTTTTGGTTGAATAGATAGTTGACAAGGCAGAGCATAATGAGCTAACAAGAGGATAAAAGTGGAAGCAAGTATTATAGAATGCCTTCTCAAGAAGTTTAGCCACAAAAAGTAGGAGAGATAGGATAATAGCTAACAAACATGTTTGGATCAAATGAGATTTTTTTTCAGTAGTGTTTTATTTTTTTCCAAATACATGTAAAGATAGATTTAGAGATTCATTTTTCTAATATTTTGTGTTCCAAATTTTTTCTCCCATGATTCGTGACCCCTCCCCAAGACAGCAGGTAATCTTATATAGGTTATATATGTACAATACTTTTGAACATATTTCCATATTTTTCATGTTGTGTAAGAAAAAGGTAGAGCTGAAAGGGAAAAATATGCAAAAGAAAAAGTTAACAAACAAAAAAGGTGAAAATGCTATGTTTTAATTCACATTCACTCTGTATGTGGGTGGAATTTTCCATCCAAAGATTATTGGAATTATTTTGGATCATATTGCTGAAAAGAAGTCTATCATAGTTGATCATCACATCATTTTGCTGTTACTACATAAAAAGTACTCTTCTCTCTGCTTACTTCACTCAGCATCAGTGCATGTAAAAGCTTTTCTGAAACCAGCCTACTCATCATTTCATATAAAATTATATTCCCTTATATTAAAATAATATGATTTACTCAGTCATTCCCCAATTGTTGGACATCCATTCAATTTCCAATTCCTTGTCACTAGAAAATGATCTAATACAAATATTTTTGCACAAGTTTTTTTTTCCCTCTTTAAAATGATTTGGACATACAGACCTTGCTGGATTAAAGGATATACACAGTTTTGTGGCCATTTGGATATCTCCAGAATGATTGGATCATTTCACAAGTCCACCAATAATACATTAGTGTCCCACTTTTCCCAAATCGCTTCCAACATTTGAGATTAATCTTTCTTGTCATCTTAACTAATGAGATAGTTGTGAAGTGGTACCTTAGAGTTGTCTTAGTTTACATTTCTCTAATTCTCTCCAAATTTTCTTCCATCTCTAGGCTTCTTCTTGACAAGCATATTCAAGAAGTCAAAGACAGTAGAGTATCTTCCTTTTTGTATATAGAAATCATATTCAATGACAGGAAAATGAAAGAATGTCACAAACAAAAATAGCAACTCCTGGATCTTTTGTCATTAGGTGCTAATTAGACATGAGTTTTTTGAAGAGGAAGCTCCTCTACTTGGGATTTTTATTAGAAGAGATTAGAAACAGAGAACCAAATAAATACAGTGACAAACTCTTGGAGAGCCCAGGATGTAATTATACATGTAGAGATTGTATACATATACAAGTGTTATCCATGATAAGCCCTATAATTTCAATCAGGGGTGAAGAGGATTATTTAAAAAGTCTTCTGAGTGATGTGAGATGAGGAGGAAGGGAGAAGAGAGAACTCTTGGAAAAAAGCCTCATTTTTTCAGCAAAAATATGAAACAATGTTCTCAACCAAGCAAATTATGGTAGAGGGACTCATAGGAGATTTGAGGGGGGGATTTGGAAGAGTTTTTGTGAAGAATGAGATAGTGAGTTAATTATGAAGGTATAAGAAGATTGTTTTTTTTTTCAGCAGGGAAGGACCAGTTTAGGTTATGTAACAAAAGTTTGTAGTGGACCTAGGAAGAATTACTTTTTAATTTTTTTTCTCCAACAATCTTTAGTAGCACAAACATAAAATGAATGGATGTGAATCATGACTGAAATGTGGCAAGACAAGATTAGTCACATAAGGTATATATGTATGTATGCATAGACATACATACAGGGAAGGAAAAGGAAAACACTAGGCAAGAAATGAGGAAGAAGGGTTTATAACTTTATATAAATAGGACTAGTGAAAAGTAAACCAAAAAAATTCTGATTTTGAGGAAGAGTAAATTCACATTTACTTGAACCCAACAAAAAGAAAGTTTATCACACAGAGAGAGTTTGGCATAGCAATAAGTTAAATGAAGTAGAGAAACAAAGACGGAAAGGAGAAATGGGATATAAGTTAAAGAGTATGATGACAGAAGGAAGAGTCAAAGGAAACTGATTTCAATGTCCAAAGTTTTATCATCATATGGGGGTTAGACAGAAAGAAATTATAAAAAATCAGACATAGATTCTGCATTTGTTGAACAGAAAGGACAGGAAAGAATAAAATGATTATTTCAATTATGGATTGCTATTATTGACTACTCTGCTTCTATTTCTATCCTTTCTTTCTAAAGAGAAGATGAAGACCAAAGAGAGAGGAAAGTGAAATATGTAACAAAGAAAAATGCATAATCATCATAATTGAAAGTAAAAAAAAAACATGAACTCACATATAAAATTCAAAAGGGAAGCAAAATGGATTAGAAAGTAAAATCCCTCAATAAGTTCTTTATAAGATAAAGCCTTGAAACATAAGGATTTAAACAGAATTAAAATAAGGACCTTGAACAGAATTTATTATGGTTTAATCTCCATCAAAAAAGTTGCAATCATGAGTAGCAATCATGTTCTCAAATAGCAACAGTAAAAATAAACATTAAAAAGAGCTTAGTTGAGAAGATATATTATGCTTAGCAAATTATCAAAATGTTATATATATTCTGGATGATATAGTACCAAAGTAGTTGAAGAAAAAGTTAATAATATTACAGGGAGTAACAGAGAGTAAAACTATAATAATAGAGATCTACAATGTTATATTTTGAATTTTAGCAAATCTAACAAAAAAAGAAATTAAGTTAATCATCTAAATAGAAATTTAGAAAAGATAGACATTATTGATATCCAACAATTAGTGAATATGCAAGATAGGGAGAGGAGTATATGCATATTTCAGAACTGTGCCACTCAAATCCAATTTACTTGCATGTCATGGAAACACTTCTCTGCTTTCATGGTCCTCTTTGAGAACAAATAATAACAAGACCTTTAAAACATTTGACCATATGCTAGAGAATAATAACCTCACAAAATATAGCAAAACATAATATTTAACACACCATTTACTGGATACAAGATAATAATATTTATATTCAATTAAATGACATCCAAATGTTAAACAAAATAAAATATTAGTAGGTCAAAGAATAAATGAGACCAATAATTTTATTAGAGCAAATGATAGCAATGAAATAGAATACAAAAACTTGTGCTGTACAATAAAAGTAATCATTGGGAGCAGTGAAATAAGCAGAAATTCCTAAATACTTCATCAACAACAGAGAAAAGAAAAATCAACGAATTAGATATGCAAGTAAAAATGTTACTTTAAAAAGAGCATAACAAAAAAAACGACTTACCTATATCTATGTATATTTCAAATCAGAGATAAAATTTGACATAAACCAAAGAAGACTTGATAAAACCAGAAACCTTTTTAGGCAAATAATAATAACAACAAACATTATAATAATAAAATGAGTAGTTATTTCCAGAAGCAGAAAATAGCAAATTGCTAATTAAAAAGGAAGATGAGAATTCATAGTAAGTGAAAAATAAGTAATTATTAGAAACAATTAGAAACAAATAAAAGTATATGCCAACAAAATTGAATTTTGAAATAGATGAGTATTTACAAATACACTGATTAATAGAAAAAAATTAAAAAAAAATTCTAAAAACAGATTCCTAGAAAAAATGTACACACTTTAGAGAAACTTCAAGGAGGGAGAAAAATCCAGGATCATATGGCTTTAGAAATGAATTTTATCAACATATAAAATATAATTTCAATATTTTTTTCAGTTAGGCAAACAAACTATCCTACCAAATCACTTTTTTGAGGTAACCATGATAACAAAATTCAGAAAAGAAAACCATAGAAAGAAAACTGCAGACCTTTAGCCCTAATAAACATCAATACAAAAATTTTGCCCACAACATATAAAAACCATACTTTTGATCTTATTGGGTTTAGGTTGGCCTGGGATTGATTGTTAGGAAAACTTTTAATATAAGAGATCACAGTGAAAAGGAAATGTATACCACATGATTATGTCAATGTTAACAAAAAAGTTGAAAAGCTTAGCAATAACTATACAATTCTTTTGAAAAACAAATTATCAATTAAAAACTAGTAGCTATCATTTTCTCTGATATATCTTATGGTACTCTATGATTACTAGTAAGATCCAAAATAAAGAAAGGATGTTTTTTTTGTATTGTCATAACTATTAGTTGACAGAGATTTAAAAATATTAGTTATGTCAATAAGATCAAAATTGAGGAAATCTAAAAAGAAAAAATAAACCACAATATATTCTTAGATGGAATTATGATTTCCTTATAGCATCAAATCATTGAGATAATTTCCATTAACTATAAGAATATTAAACTTAATAAAGCATTGCCAAATATTTGTATGTTCCCAGCAAAACCAATTTAAAAATTCCTTTCAGAATTTATATATTATATATAAAGTATTTGAAGTTCCAGTTACAAGGATAGACAGTAATTATGCACACAAATCTACAAGACACTGTTTAAAGAGGTAAAGTAAGATACATAGTTTTAGAATGTTATTAATTGTCATATCTATATAATAAAAACATAAATACAACTTACACATATTTGCTAATTTGGGGCCATATTAGTTAAAAGCCAACAGTTAACTTTAGATAACAGGAAAAATAATTCATTGTTTTCTCCTTAGAGAAAATACACATTTATCAGATAGAAGGAATTATGGGTGATAATATGAACCTTTTTTACTACAATAAAATTGATATTTTATAAACAAAATCAATGCAGATAAAATGAAAAGAGTTGATCTTTCTATCATTTTTTAATAAAGGGAATATATAAAAGATGCATATTTATTCATTTAAATGCATATCATTCTCCAATAAATACATGGTCAAAGGATATGAACGTGATTTCAAAATAAAGTCAAGTGATAAACAAGAAAATTTTAAATTAGGAACAATGAGATATATGTAAATCTTTAGATTATATGCATCATACTGCTAAAATAATTTTTAAAAAGCAAAATTACAATTATTGGAAATGTTGAAGGAGAATAGGAACAGAAAGGCACTACTTGCCAATTTGTCTAAATATTTTGGAAGGCAAGTAGGAAGTAAACACAAATGTGCATGTCCTTTGTCACAGTAATTTCCCACTTGTCATACCTCAAAGAGACTAAAGATAGGGGCAAAGGCCTCATAGGTACAAAATTATTTATAGTGAAAAATTTTTGCTGCTCTAGCAAATAACTGGAAGTTAAGTGAATGCTCATAAATTAGAAAAAGGCTGAATAAATCATAGTATATAAGTGGAGTGAAATATTATTGTATTATAAAAAAGATTAAATAAATAATTTCAGAAGAAATTAGAAAAATATAAATTAAATGATAAAAACTAGCTGAAGGATTTATACTAAGTATAACAACATTCAGAATAAAGATGAAAAAATAATTGAAGCACTTTTAAATTCTGCTCATAAACTGTGAGTCCAGAATAATATGGGTGAAATGTTACCCCCCTGACAAAAGAGTAAATAGCTTAACAAAAGAAAGAACTACATATTACAGACTTATCCAATCTGGACATTTGTTTTGCAAAATATGAGGTTTATTTTCTAGATTGGGGAGGTCAATAGGGGAGTCATTAATATAATATGCCTGAAATTTTTAGAAAGTCACAACCTGAAAAAGAGAAATAGTTACAAAAATACATTGCAATAATAAAATGGAAATTCAGAAAGCATACAGACAGAAAAGTATTGAAATTGCATGATAAATACAAAATATGCTTAGAAACTAAAAGTAGAATGTCCTGGATACTAATAATCTCATATGCACTTGTGTTCTTTTTAAAGATTTATGTTATCATTTGTTAAATTCTTTTTTTAAGTTTGTAACACAGAAAACACTAAAAAGAACAAGATTAAATCAGCAGAACTGAAGGACAGAATCAAGATGGCAGAGAGAAGATATGATATTGCCTGAGCTCCCTGTAACTTCCCTCAGAATAAATGCTGAATGGATTTTGGAGTGACAGAAACCATAAACATTCAGAGTGTAATCATTTTCCAGCTTAAGATACCATAGAAGGACTTCAGGAGAGGTATTTCTCAATTGGATAGGGAAGAAATTGACTTAGCACATATATATAACCTAGGGAGGCCTAGCATGGAGAGGCTAGTGCAGGGAAACTAATGGCGGGCAGTTAGACTAAGTACAGATATGTTGCTTACCCTGTTCTAGTTAAGAAGATAAGTGGACCAGCAGGCTTGCAGTGAGAATTACAAAACAACCACAGAAGACAAATTGCGAGTTTTCAAACCCAGCATAACAGGCAGGAATTGCCCAGAGTAAGCACAGCAATGAGAAAGCCCCACTGTGTGGAGAAGTCAGTGAGAAGCCTCTGTTAGCAAAAGAAGCTTGGGGCAATTCCCTTGTACTGTAGAGGCAGAGGATAACATTTTGAAAATTAGCAAAAAAAAAAGCAAAAAGAGCTTTGACTAACTATGGAGACAGGGAAGATAAGTAAACAAACTTAGAAGAGAATAGTAATGGCAGTGCCTACAGGTGAAACTGCAAAGGAGAATATGAACTTTTTTCAATCTCAAAAGGTTCTCTTTGAAGACATCCAAAAGGATCTTAAAAAAAAAGACAGAAGAAAAATGTGCAAAAAAATTGAGAACTAAGCAAGAGAGTTGTGAAAGTTTTGGGGGAAAAAAGCCAATAGCTTGGAAAAGTAAGCAGACAAAACTGAGAAGATAACTGCTAAAAACTAATTTGGTGAAATGGAGAAAATTAACTGAAAAAAAAAACTTCTTAAAATATAGTTGGTAAAAGAGAAAAAAAAACTTTAAAAAATTGGTGAAATGAGGAAAACTCACTGCTCAAAACAACTCCTTTAAAAGTCCAATTGGCCAAATGCAAAACAAAGTAAAAAAAAAAAAAAAAAAAAACTGAAGAAAATAATTGACTAAAAATTAGAATTGTAAAGATGGAAGACTCAATCAGAATTTAAGAATTAGTTAAAGACAAGCAAAATAAAAGGAAAAAAATCAAAGAAAATATAGAATACCTACTTGGAAAAGCAACTAACCTAGAAAATAGATCCAGGAGAGATAATCTAAGAATTATTGAACTACCTGAAATCCAAAATTAAAAAAAAAAACCCTGGACAACATATTTCGAGAAATAATGAAGGAAAATTGTTCTGATATCCTAGACCAGGAGGATAAAATAGTCAATGAAAGAATTGAGTGATCACCTTAAATGGAAACTCCAAAGAATACTGTAGCTAATTTCTATCAAATTATACTGGAAACAGCCAGAAAGAGATAATTCAAATATTGTGGAGCTACAATCAAGATTACCTAAAACCTAGAAGCTTTTGAAAGAAATCATCAGAAGGCCTGGAATATCATATTCCAGAAAGCAAAAAAGCTTGAACTACAACCAAGAATCAACTACCAAGCAAAATTAAACATTACCTTTTTGGGAAAAGATGGATATTCGATGAAATAGTGGATTTTCAATCATTTCTGATGAAAAAAAAAACAGAGCTGAACAGAAAATTTGATCTTCAAATGCAACACCCAACAAATGCATAAAAAGTTAAACAAGAAAAAAGCTATATAGATCTGGGAGAGACAATCTAGGGATTGTGGGGCTTCCTGAAAGCCATGATGAAGGGAAGAACCTGGACACTATATTCTAGGAAATCATAAAAGAAAACTGCCTGATATTTTACACCCAGAAGGCAAAATACTCCTTGAAACAATCCACCGATCACCTCCTGAAAGAAACCCAAAAATTGGGTCCCCCAGAAATATCGTGGCTAAATTCCAGAACTATCATACCAAGGAAAAGATATTACAAGAAGCCAGAAAGAAACAATTTAAATATCGGGGAGCTACAATTAGGATCACACAGGACCTAGCAGCTTCTACTTTGAAGGATCGAAGGGCCTGGAATCAGATATTCTGAAGGGCAAAGGAACTTGGATTACAGCCAAGAATAAGTTACCCAGCTAGTTTACTTAGGAAGATGATACTTGTAATTTTTAAGAACTGTATTTTTATCAGGACAGATATAAAGGAAATATCTAGGATGTGGGTATCAGTATAAATTGACTTTAATGGGGTGTGGATATAAAAAAAAGTTGTGATATGAAAAAGAATTACATGGAAAAGGTATTGTACTTTGAGAAGAAAAAAGGGAAGGAAATGAGGTAAATTACATCATATGAAAAGGTAAAAAAATCTTAAAAGAGTAGAGATTTGAGCATTATTTGAATGTTATTTTTATTGGATTTGTTTGGTATATAAATTTGTCTCATTTTATAGGGAAATAGTAGGGTGAAAGGGAAAGGAAGGAGGGAGGCTAATACATAAGAAGGCAGAAGTAGAAGGAAAAAAGTTATAAGAAAAGGGGATAACAAATGGAAGTGCAGATTGAGGGAAATTGTGATCAGAAGCAAAACATTGGTGAAGACAGAAAGGGACAAATGAGAAAGAAAAATAAAAACAAGGGAAATAGGATGGTGGAAAATACAGTTAGTAATCTTAAATATGAATGTGAATGGCATGAATTCTTCCATAAAATGGAAACAGAAGAGGGGATTAAAAAACAGAATCCTACTCTATATTTGAAGCAGAGAGATACATGCAGAATAAAAGCAAAATGTTGGAGCAGAATATATAATGCTTCAGCTGAAATAATAAAAAGCATGATCTCAGAATAAATAAAAGCAAAAATAGATCTGATTAAAAGAGGTAAAGGCAGAAAATACATCTTGTAAAAGGTACAATAGACAATGAAGTAATAACAATATTAAACCTATATGTACCAATTCTCTAATTTAAAAAAAAATTAATCCTAAAATCAGTGGGTCAAATAACGTTTCATAGGAAAAAACCCAAAAATTTCATCCAAGAAAATGACAATAATTAGACATTATAGAAAAAATTATGAGTGCAGCCAAAGCTGTTCTTAGGGAAAATTTTATATCTCTAGATTATTTCATGAATAAAACAGAGAAAGAGGAGATCAATGACTGGAGCATGCAACTAAAAAATCTAGGAAAAAATTTAAAAACCAATGACAAATGAGAAATTCAAAAATTAAAGAGGAGATTAATAGAATTGAATGTAAGATATCTATTCAACTAACAAATAAAACTCAAAATTTGTTTTATGAAAAGAATACCAACAACATAGATAAACCTTTGATTAATTTGATTAGGAAAAGAAAAAAAAAAGTTACAACTATCAAAAATGAAAACACTGAAATTACATCAATGAAGAGTAAATTAAAGCAATAACTGCACCCATTTTTCCAAATTGTATACCAATAAATCTAACAATCTAAGTGAAATGGATATTTACAAAAAGATACAAATTGCTCAGACGAATACAAGAGGAAATAAAATACTCAAATAGTTCCATTTTAGAAAAAGAAATTGAACAAATAATCATTAAACACACTGAGAAAAAATCTCCAGTGATTTACAAGTGAAATCTGCAAAACATTTAAAGAACAATTAATTCCAATGCTATATAAATTATTTGATAAAATAGGTGGAGGGAATCGTACCAAATTCCATATATGACACAGACATTGTCCTGATACATAAGTCAGAATAGATCAAAACAGAGAAAGAAAATTATAAGAAATTTCTGTAATGAATATTTGTGCAAAAATCTTAAATAGAATATTAGCAAAGAGACTATATCAACTTATCACCAGGGTAATACATTATGGTAAATTTGGATTTATGCCAGTAATTTAGTAATATAGGTCTGGTTCAATATCAGGAAAATTATCAACACAATTGACCATATCAATAACAAAAATTCCACAAAGCATATGACTTTTGCAACAGATACAAAAAAGCATTTGACAAAGTATAACATCCATTCCTAATAGAAACACTAGAAAATATAGGAATAAATGGAGTTTTCCTTAAAATGTTAAGTAGCTTCTATCTAAAACCATCAGCCAGCATTATATAAAATTCCCACATGTTTTCCTAAAAAGATCAAGGATGAAATAAGATTTTCCATTAACATTTCTATTATCCCATATTCTACTGGAAATGTTCAGCTTTAGCAATAATTAAAGAAAAAGAAATTTAAGGAATTAGAGTAGATTATGAGAAAACAAAGCTGTCACTTTTTCCAAATTATATGATGAATTTAGAGAATCAATTGAAAATACTAAAAGCAATTAACAACTATAGCAAAATAGCAGGACATAAAATAAACCTACATAAATCATCAGCATTTCTTTATGGTATTAAAAAAGTCCAGCTGCAAAAAAAGAAAGAGAAATTCCATTTAAAATAACTCTACATAGGGGTGGAGCCAAGATGGTGGAGTGAAGACAGGACTTTCTGTGTCCTCCTCTGTCCTCTCAAACAGCAGATTAAGCCTCTGAACTGATTTTTAAGTCAAAGAACGGACAAATATTTAGACTACAAATCATTCCTTGCAGAAGGTACCTTGGAAGAGCTCCATAGCAGGTCTGTTTCAGAGGGTCAGGCAATTTGCCGGGCACAGCTCCAGGAGACAGGGCAGGAAACTGACAGGACTCAGTGTGGCATATTCTAAACACCTGGGGAGTCTATCTGAGGCTCTTGGGACACTCAGCCCTGATTGCAGGCAGGTGCTCTGGCAGATCTGCTTTTTGTAAAAGGCATTTTGTAGCCCATTGCAAACACCAGTCCCAAACC
The DNA here is from genome assembly GCA_023553655.1 of Myrmecobius fasciatus. Lineage (NCBI taxonomy): Eukaryota > Metazoa > Chordata > Mammalia > Dasyuromorphia > Myrmecobiidae > Myrmecobius > Myrmecobius fasciatus. The sequence continues at coordinate 1,161 of JAJPUD010025634.1, read as the reverse complement.
TGAGAGCCCAGCACTGGAAGTTAATTAGCCGAATTGCCCCAAAGCAAATTACCATAGCCACTGCTTCTCTGCTTTAAACCGAATTCAAGCTTTTTAAAAAATGAGTAAGAAACAGAAAAGAGCTCTCACCATAGACAGCTTTTATGGAGATAAAGAAGGGCAGACCCAGATCCTGAGGTTCCTATAACCAAAGCAACTTCAGAGGAAGCCACAAATAGAGACATGGCCTGGTCGACCTTTCACAAGGCTTTCCTGGAAGACTGCGCAAAGAATCTCCAAAGAGAGTTAGATGAAAAATGGGAAAATGCATTGAGATCAGTACACAAAGGATATAATGCCCTCCAAAAGAGATATGATAAAGACACCAATTCACTGAAACACAAAATTGGTGAATTGGAAAAAGTCTGCAATGAACAGTCAAAGAAAAACAAAAAAATAGAAAAAAATAGAAGAAAATATGAAATACCTCCTAGGAAAAACAACTGACTTGGAAAATAGATCTAGGAGAGATAATCTAAGAATTATTAAACTTCCTGATAGCCATGATGAAAAAAAAGAATCTTAACACTATCTTTCAGGAAATCTTGAAAGAAAACTGCCCTGATGTTTTAGAATCAGAAGGCAAAATCACCATCTAAAAAAATTCACCGATCACCTCCTGAAAGAAACCCAAAAATTAAATCCACAAGGAATATCATGGCTAATTGTCAGGACTATCGCACCAAGGAAAAGATTTTGCTAGCAGCTAGAAAGAAACAATTCAAATACCGAGGATCAATAATTAGAATCACACATGATCTGTCAGCCTCCACATTGAAGGATTGAAAGGCCTGCAACAGATATTCCGAAAAGCAAAGGAACTTGGATTACAGCCAAGAATAACCTATCCAGCTAGAATGAACATTATCCTCCAGGGAAGAAGATGGTCATTTAATGATATAGGTGAATTTCACTTATTTCTAATGAAAAGACCAGATCTGAACAAAAAATTCTACCTCCAAACACAGAACTCAAGAGAAGCATAAAAAGGTAAAAAGGAAAGGACTCTTGAGAACTTTATTTCTACTATGTGGATACTTAAAAGTTTGACGGTATAATTAACTAAATGTTACTTTGATAATATGAAAAAGAAACTAGAGGTGGAAAGGCTATCATACTGGG
>JAJPUD010025633.1:0-17344 GCA_023553655.1 Myrmecobius fasciatus | reverse complement strand
CTCATTATTGTCATTCTCCTGGATGAAATTATCGATTGTGTCTATGATTTGTTCTTTCACCCATTCATTCTTCAGGATTAGATTATTTAATTTCCAATTAACTTGTGGTCTATTTTCTCCTGGCCTTATATTACATGTAAGTTTTATTGCATCATGATCTGAGAAGGATGCATTTATTATTTCTGCTTTTCTGCATTTGATTTTGAGGTTTTTATGCCCTAACACATGATGAATTTTCATATAAATTCCATGAACCCCTGAGAAAAAAGTATACTCCCTTCTATCACCATTCAATTTCCTCCAGAGATCTATCATACCTAACTTTTCTAGCCTTTTGTTTACCTCCCTAACTTCTTTCTTATTTATTTTGTGATTTGATTTATCTAATTCTGAGAGAGCAAGGTTGAAATCCCCCACTAGTATAGTGTTACTGTCTATTTCTCCTTGCATCTCTGTTAGTTTCTCCTCTAGGAATTTGTATGTTATACCACTAGGTGCATATATGTTTAGTATTGATACCGCTTCATTGTCTACAGTACCCTTTAGTAAAATATAGTTTCCTTCCTTATCTCTTTTAATTAGATCTATTTTTGTTTTTACTTGATCCAAGATAAGGATTGCTACCCCTGCCTTTCTTTGTTCACCTGAAGCATAGAAGATTCTGCTCCAGCCCTTTACCTGAGGGTAAAGCCCTTTACCTTTACTGAGAAAAAAGTAAACTCCCTTTTGTCTCCATTCAGTTTTCTCCAAAGATCATACCTAACTTTTCTAATATTTTGTTTACCTCCCTAACTTCTTTCATATTTATTTTGTGATTTGATCTTTCTAATTCTGAGAGAGCAAGGTTGACATCCCCCATGAGTATAGTTTTGCTGTCTGTTTCTTCTTGAATCTCCCTTAACTTCTCCTCTAGGAATTTGGATGCTATACCATTTGGTGCATAGATGTTTAGTACTTATATTGCTTCATTTTCTATGGTACCCTTTAAAAAATATACTTTCCTTCCTTATCTCTTTTAATTAGATCTATCTTTGCTTTTACTTGATCTAAGATGAGGATTGCTATCCTTGCTTTTTTTTGTTCACCTGAAGCATAATAGATTCTGCTCCAGCCCTTTACTCTCACTCTGTATGTATCTCTATGTTTTAGATGTGTTTCTTGTAAATAACATATTGTAGGATTCTGTCTTTTAATCCAGTCTGCTACCCGCTTCCGTTTATGGGAGAGTTCATCCCATTCACATTCACAGTTAAAATAACTATATTTGTATTCCCTTTCATCTTATTTACCCAGAGTTATGATTTTCTCTTCCCTTTCCCCTCTCTCCCTTCCCCCCTCCCCAGTACTTTATTTTTGATGACCACCTCCCACCAATAGTCCTCCCCCCTTTAGAGTCCCTCCCTCCCCTTTATACCTTTCCCCTAATCCTTCTATTAGTTTATCCCTTTCCTTTCCTCCATTCCCTCCCACCTTCCCACAAGGAGGGTCAGGCCTTTCTTTGAAGCCTAATGTGTCTGATATACTCTCTTAGAGTCCAATCTAATGAGAGTAAGGTTTACACAATACTCATTGCCCTCCCTTCTTTCCCTCAATTATATTAGATCTTCTATGTCTCTTTATGAGATTTTGCCTTATTTTACCTCCTTTATTTTTGCTTTATTTTGCCTCCTCCCCCCCTTTTTTTTCAGTATGGTATCCCTTCCACCTCTAATTTCCTTTCCATTATTATCAAAGAAAAATCGAATTATACTGCCATTCTTTAAGGATACCTATAGTAGAAATATAGTTCTCAAGAGTTCTTTCCTTTTTACCTTTTTATGCTTCTCCTGAGTTCTGTATTTGGAGGTCAAATTTTTTGTTCAGATCTGGTCTTTTCATTAGAAATAGGTGAAATTATCCTGTATCATTGAATGACCATCTTCTTCCCTGGAAGATGATGCTCATTCTAGCTGAATAACTTATTCTTGGCTGTAATCCAAGTTTTTTTGCCTTTCGGAATATCTGATTCCAGGCCCTTCGATCCTTCAATGTGGAAGCTGACAGATCCTGTGTAATTCTAATTACAGTTCCTCGGTATTTGAACTGTTTCTTTCTAGCTGCTTGCAATATCTTTTCCTTGGTGCGATAGTCCTGAAATTTGGCCACAATATTCCTTGGGGTTTTAATTTTGGGGTCTCTTTCAGGAGGTGATCGGTGAATTCTTTCAATACCAATTTTGCCTTCTGATTCTAAAACATCAGGGCAATTCTCTTTCATGATTTCCTGGAAGATAGCATCAAGGTTCTTTTTTTCATCATGGCTTTCAGGGAGTCCGATAATCCTTAGATTGTCTCTCCTGGCTATGTTTTCCAAGTCAGTTGTTTTTCCTAGGAGATATTTCATATTTTCTTCTATTTTTTCATTTTTTTGTTTTTGTTTGACTGATTCTTGAAGTCTTATTGAGTCATTTACTTCTATTTGTTCAATTTTAATTTTCAGAGTATTATTTCCTTCATTTATCTTTTTTAGCTCCTTTTGTAGCTGGCCAATTGAATTTCTTGATTCAATGCATTCTTTTTCCATTTTGCCAATTTTATTTTTCAATGAATTGTTGTCTTTTTCCAATTCACCAATTTTGTTTTTCAGTGAATTGTTGTCTTTTTCCAATTTGCCATTTTTATTTTCCAGTGAATTGGTGATTTTTTCCAATTCACCATTTTTATTTTCCAGTGAATTGGTGATTTTTTTCCAATTCACCAATTTTGTTTTTCAGTGAATTGTTGTTTTTTTTCCAATTCACCATTTTTATTTTCCAGTGAATTGGTGATTTTTTCCAATTCACCAATTTTATTTTTCAGTGAATTGTTTTCTTTTTCCAATTCACCAGTCCTGTTTTCCAGTTTTTGATATCTCTGTTGCCCTGATCTCAATTTATTCCCCCATTCTTCTTCTAGCTCTTTTTTGAGATTCTTTATGCAGTCTTCCAGGTAAGCGTTCTGGAAGGGAGACCAGCTTAAGTCCGCCTTTGTGGCTTCATCCGGGATTGTTTTCAGAATCTCAAGATCTGGGGACTGCTCTATTTTTTCTCTGTAAAAGCTGTCTATGGTGAGAGTTCTCTTCTGTTTCTTACTCATGCTTTTGAGTTGAGGTATCAGTCACCAGCAGGGAATATTGCCGCAGTTTCAATTTGCCCTGGGACAGTTTGCCGAGTTGACTTCCGGTCTGAGGCTGGTCGGGCTAGATTCGCACTAGGACCACGTTTTCAGCTGCTCTCAGTCTACCCTTTACCAAAGGCAGATCTGCCAAAGCACTTGCCTGCAAGCAGAGCAAAGTGGCCCAGGCGTCTCCCAGGGGCTTCCTGGGTGCCTAAAATCTGCCCCTCTATTGCAGCCCTGACTTCCGCCCCGGCTGGCATCTGATTGCAACCAGTGGCCGATTTCCCCTGAGGCTAACCTTCTCTGGAGTTTTTTCAAAGTAGATTGTTGATAGAAGTGCATTGTAGTCCAAGTGTTTGGTGGAGCCTCTCTCCGGAACTAGTTCAGAGGCTCAATTTGTCTGGGTCTGAGGGAAGGTCTCAGGAGCTCACAGAGAATGCTGTCTGCAGTTCACCATTTTGGCTCCGCCCCTGGCCTTTTATTGAAAAGGAAAAACATTACAACACATCTTAAATAAACTGATCCAGGGGTTCAGTGACTCAGCTGGAAGGCACCAGCTTGTGATGGGTTCCACAGTTAGGGCAATACTGGGTTTCGCCATTATGAAGCCCAAACCAGATGATATTGTCCTGTCCATAGATATAGCCCACTCTTCACTTGCCCCTGTTCACTATTCACTGAGGAGATCAGGTTGGGGTTCTCCTTAGATCCTGCAGTTGCCTTTGGGGTTAGTATATTGTGCAGATCCAAGTCATTCCTCTCTCTCTAAGCCAGATTCTCACCAGAAGGTATATTTCCTCCAATTACCATGGGGCAAATGGCTGCCAGAGCCTAGCCTCAGGCTTTCAATACCTGAATCAACAGCTGCATGGTACCTTACAGTGATCTTGAAACCATCATATCTGAGACAGCTATGACCACATACAAGTAATTTTCAACTGGGATAGGAGGGAAATTAGGAATACTTCATGGAGGAGATGATACCTGATCTGATCCTTGAAGGAAGAGAGAAATTTCAATAGGGAGAGATGATAGGTATGGGGAATGGCCTATGCAAATGCCTCAAGGTAAGAGAGTGCAGAGCAGAAGCAGTAGTAGTTTAGTTTGGTTGAAACAGAGAGAGTGGGTTCACTGAAATCCTATGAAATGAAGCTAGATATATGGATTAAAACTAGTTCATGATATTTTGGCTTGACCATTCTACTACTTCTAAAACTACCTAACTTCACTATCATCTAGACTATATCTTTCTGGCCTAGTTCCATGCCAAAGAGTTTCTATTGTAACCTCTGGGCAATAATGAGCTCCTTGAGATTTTTTTTTTTATCAGGGATGTGACATCAACAGAGCTGTGCATTAGGAAAATTATTCCAGCAAGCATAAGAAGGATAAGTTGTAGTAAAGAGATCAGAAAAGCAGGGAGACAATTAAGAAATTATCAAAACAGCTTAAGCAAGAGGTAATATGGACCTGTACTGGGCTAAGGATTGTATGACTAGAGATATGGCTAGGAGAAATGTTATTAAGTTGAATGTTGAGGACTTCCCAAATGGTTAGATGTAAGGAATGAGGGAGAATGGAAAATAAAAGATAATTCTGAACTTTGAAAAACCAAATGGCTATCAGGTGAAGATTCCTCCAATGCAAAAGTTTTTCATTAACTGATCAATGTTAGCATGGAGGGAGTTCTAGTGAAGTTCTTCAGGAATGTGTTTCACCTGGGCTGTTAGTTGACAGTCCTATCAATGAATGGACAAAAGGTAGTTGGTATGCTTCTTAATGCGTATTAGGAGTCTAGGTGGAAAGTTGGGGAAAGGGACAAGTTTAGAGGGAAGTGTGATGAATTTACTTTGTGTCAGTTGAGTTTATAGTTTTTACCATTAGTTACCAGTTAGTTTTTACCATTCCTCCCCACTATACAGTAAACATTTTAAGGTTATAAAGTGAACATATGAGATCAATGAAGCAGGATTATATGTAATTTATAGACAAATACTTGTAAAGATTAAATGATTAGAAGTACTCTACAGCTAGCAACAATGTGGGAATTCAAATTTCTACTGCTTAAGTTTCTTTTTTGTTTTTTGCTCTACTATGTTGTTCATGGGACATGAGTGGGGACTCAAGGAGAGATTTTATTAAAGTAAGTAGTTCAAATTGGTAATTTTGTCACATTCCTACAATGGAAAATTGAGGTTCTCTAATGTTAGAAGGCATCTGCATAGAAGTGATCATTAAATCTGGAGCAGATGGATCCTTGAACTGGGAAGAGTAAAACAAAAATAATTAACAAGGAGTTGAAAGCCAATATAAGTAAGGAGATGATAATAGAACATCTGATTTATATCAATGAGTTTGTCACCAGGTCTAAATGAAGGGAATGAGGGCTGTGATCTTTGAAAATCATGGATTGGTTTCTCGGGACTGAAGATATGCAAAATATCCCAATATTTTAGAAAAGGACAAGGTGGAATCTATGGACCATGCTCAGGTTTATTCAACATTGATTCCTGGTAAAATTCTAGAATGGATTATTAAAGTTGTAGTCTGTGAACACTCAGAAAAGGAAGTAGTGATCACTAACAGCCAGTATGGCTTTGTTAAGAACAAATCATGTCAGATTGATCTCATTCCTTTGTTGATAAATTTATTAGATTAATAGATTAGACTCTATTCAAAGTAGTATCTGATTTTCAACAAAAAAAAACAGTTTATTATTCTTGTAGGCCAGAGAGATATAGTCTAGATGATAGTGAAGTTAGGTAGTTTTAGAAGTAGCGGAATAAATGGTCAAGCCAAAATATCTTTATTAATGGGTGAATATTAGTGTGAAGGGAGGTATCTAATGGAGTGTTCTACAGATCTATGGTTCTTTGCTGCTAGTCAACAAATTGGTCAAGGGCTAGATGGAATGCTTATGGTGACTGCACAGTGGATGGTGTCATATAGTATTTCCCACATCTTCTGGGTGAGAACACTGAGCCAGGGATATGAGAAAACCTCAGAATTGTATTTTAACCTTTTTTGTCTTATATAATCTTCTCTTTAAAAAGTTACATTCTTTTACTTGCAAGTTGATACTTGCTAAACACATTTCCTTTTGCTTCTGGAAGGGAAGGCTTGTAGGAAGGTAGGATCTGAATATTTGTGAAATGGGGCATATTAAACCACAGTTCCTGTCCAACTACATTTCCCATGATTCCTGATTGGAATTTCTAAGACTTTCAAGGAGGGGAGAATCCATGGGTGGGGAAGTCAAGTAATAGCAAGGCAAGTTAAGGAGCAGAATTAGAGCCAGCCAACATAGGAAAGCTATGGGTATGTTTATGGAGTGTATGTGTGTGTATGTATATATATACATATGTATACACACATATATATCCTTTCTTGCTTGGGGGTAATTGTGGGATATGAAAAGGGGGAAAGAATAAAGTAAAAAAGGTGCACAGCAGAGAACAAAAGAACAATTTACAAGGAAATAAAGAAGAATGGACACTTATGAACATAATTTCTTCTACTGATATATATTTTGAATCCTCCCTGATGTTTTGCTGTGCACATGCCAATGGAATTTCTAAGGTTTTGTTTTTCCATGTTTTCCAAGTTTCTTACCCACATAGATGTAAATTATCCCACTGTCTGGAATTCCCTTGATAATTCTGGGTTTTATCCAGATGGGTTTAATACAGGTATAGGGAAAAAAGTAACTTCCCACAACTTTTCTTATTACTAGATATATGAAATCCTTTCTTTTCTTTTTTTTTTGGCTGAGGCAATTGGGGTTAAGTGACTTGCCCCACACAGCTAGGAAGTGTTAAGTGTCTGAGATCAAATTTGAACTCAGGTCCTCCTGACTTCAGGACTGGTGCTCTATCCACTGCGTCACCTAGCTGCCCCAAATCCTTGCTTTTCTAAAAGAGTTATACATTAAGTTTCTAGGTTTTAAATGAAAAGTTATGCTATTTCTTCCCCAAACATTCCCCCTTCAACTTTGATTTAAAAAAATATTGTTTTTTCAACTAAATGTCAATCATTTTTACAAGATTTTACGTTCCAAATTTTTCTTTCTCTGAAAATGGCAGGCAGTTTGATATAGGTTATATGTATACTATCATACAAAACATATTTCTATATATATATTTTTGCAGTTGTAAAAAAGAGAAACAGATAAAAAAAGAAAAAAATATGAAAAAAGGATAAAGTAAGTAAAAAAAATGCTTCAACCTGCATTCAGAGTTCATCAATTTTTTTATCTGAATGTGGATATTATTTTCTTTTCTACTTGCCCTGGATCAATGTGTTCCTGAAAAGACCTAAGTCATTTATAGTTAATTATCATACACTGTTGCTGATACTGTGTGCAATATTTTTATTTGATTCTGTTCATTTCACTTTGCATCAGTTTGTACAAGTCTTCCTAGGTTTTTCTGAAATCTGTGTGTTTATTATTTATTATTGCTCAATAGTATTCCATTATATTCATATACCACAGCTTTTTCAGTTATTCCCAATTGATTCTTTCAGTTTCCAATATTTTGCCACCACAAAAAGGGCTGCTATAAATATTTTTGTGCATTTAGATCCTTTTCCCATTTTTATGATCTCTTTGGAATATAGACAGACTAGAGGAATTACTGTATCAAGGGGTATGCATGGTTTGATTATGAACCTGTTTTTCTAATCTAGGAAAATATAAGTAAGTGGTTTGGGGGATTATATGTTGGGGTTGAATTTTTGGTTAGTGTATATACCTATTGTTGACTTTTTGAAGGGAAGGGTGGGGTGGAAAAAAGAAATGAGAAGTCCATGTGAGGAATCCAGCTGAAACTATAAGTTAGAAGTAAAGAGGAACTCAAATATCTCATGCTCTGGCAGTAATCACAAAATCAGTGGAGTACCTTTTGGCAGTGGCTATTCAAGACCAGTAGGATGCTAAGTCTAGGAATGTGTATATATTTTTCTAGACCAGTGAGAGTTTGGTGATAACTGAGCTAGATAACTAGAAGATAGTGAAACAATGAAATGTCAAAGGTATAAGTTAACCTTATTCATGCACCCTAGTCACATGTATTCTCTGCTTATTTGTTGAGCAATCCACCAATTTCAGCCTCCTGAGCAACAGAGACTATAAAAATACACTACATATTTAGCTGACTTTCCTTCTTAAAGGATCCTACTGGTCCTCTACTTTGGGCATTTTGAATACATTTAAACAGAGTGAAACAGAACCTAGGTGGACACAATCCTTGGTTTGGATTTGGGGAATTTGAGATATACTTTCTATCAATATATTAAAAGGACAAAAATCTTCTGGGGTCAAATTTGGTTGGGAAAATTTGGGACATATTTCTAAGATTCCTCCCAGCTCTAAAATTCTATGATTTCCAGCATAGTCTTGCTGTTTAAATGCTTAGGGATGTTTCTAATTATTATCCTTGCTTTTGTGACATATTGTTGGTTATATCTGGAAGTTACTTATTCAAAAGGAAAAAAATGAGTTACTTTACAAAGTTTTGCTTTTTGATGCAACTTTGTAAGGGCAAAAAACAAAAACAAAAATCTCAAATTTCCCAAATCCAAACCAAGGATTGTCTCCACCTAGGCTCTGTTTCACTCTGTTCAAATGTATTCAAAATGTTCAAAGTGGAGAATCAGTAAGATCCTTTAAGAAGGAAAGTTAGCTAAACGTGTAGTGTATTCTTATAGTCTTTGTTGCTCAGGAAGCTTAAATTGGTGGATTGCTTGAGTTCAGGAATTCTAAGCTGGAGTGGGTGTACAGTCTATTGTAAATCCAGTACCAACATGGTGGAGGACCCCATCAAGCTATCCAAGGAGGGCAAAACAGCCTAGGAAAGAAAAATAAAGCAGATTTAAGATTTTTTGTTCATCAGTATTGGAATCAGGTGGGTTGGTACATGACTATAATTGCCTAGGTTACATAGGGAGACCCAGTTTCAAAGGGGGAGTTTTGAGAGGAGGGGAAAAAAGGAAGAAGGAGATAGGAAGAGGGAGAATGGGAAAGAAATGAGGTAGAAATACTGCTGGAATCCTATATGAGTAATGTGGTCCCTCAACAAAAAAAGAACAATGTCAGGCACACCCAAAGAGACCTAAAGTCTACCCATAATACATAGCCACCAAATACCTACTGATGTTTAACATATTTATTTTATTAATTAAATGATTTAACCTTATTTAATGTAACTTTTTTAGCTCCCTTAAAAAGTTAGATTGTTGAATCATGCTGAATCATTTATTTAGAGACAGTTTATGGGGATCTTAATTGAAAACAGTTGAGGCAGATTGCCATCACGTACTTCACTATAAAAGGCAGAAGAGAATCAGTGGGAAAGGAAAACTTCAACTTGGGCATGAGAAACTGGGTATTGGTAAGGAGAGAAGTGCTTCAGGAAGAAAGGACAAAGCTAAGCATTTATATATTAAATATTATAATTTTATTTATTTAATAGAGTTGCTCTTGCCTCACATTTTAACAGTCTCAGGGTTCACAGACTCTGAGGGTCTTGGAATTGTCTCTTTTCTCTGCAATTGAGTCAAGTTTCTACCAACTGCATCTCCCTCCCTCTAAGGAGTTCAGTGACTATCATCACAATTCCTTCTAATCACTTAGTATCAGATTAGTGTTTATAAAAGAACATTTACTTCAAAGACACTGAGAACAAACTTGCAAAATGCTTCCTATTCCTCCTTGAAGGACCAATGACCTTATGGGGTAATGTCTTGACTAACATGTGAATTGGATTTAAGTGATGTAGAATTGTACAAATTCAGCAACCTCACTTTCTCTTACAGAGCATTCAAAGTCCAGTGATAGGACAAAAGTCAAGATGACTGGCAATAACCCAGGATGCAGTGAATGACCTTGACTTTGATATCTGACCGAAGTGTTCCACGGAGCCCGCTTTAACTATTTTCATGTTAATTGAAACAAATTGTTCTCCACTTCCGATTCTTTTGGGGAAAATTTTGACATGCTTGGAGTAGACAGCCCCTAATTCAGCAACAGGTTTAAGGTTTGTCAGTTTCCCTCAACTTTTTTTTTTTAAGTTTTTTATTTGCAAAACATATGCATGGATAATTTTTTGACATTGACCCTTGTAAAACTTTCTGTTCCAAATTTTTCCCTCCTTCCTGTCACCCATTCCCCTAAATGGCAGGTAGTCCAATACATGTTAATTATGTTAAAATACTTGACAAATAAAATATGTATATAAATATACAGTTATCTTGATGTACAAGAAAAATCTGAGCTAGAAAGAAAAAAAAATCTGAGAAGGAAAACAAAATGCAAGCAAACATCAACAGAGAGGGTGAAAATGCTATGTTGTGGTCCATACTCAGATCCCACAGGCCTCTCCCTAGATGTAGATGGTTTTCTTCATCACTGAACAATTGGAACTGGTTTGAAACATCTCATTGTTGAAGAGTGCCATGTCCATCAGAATTGATCATCATATGGTCTTGTGATCTCCTGGTTCTGCTCGTTTCACTCAGCATCAGTTCATGCAAGTCTCTCCAGGCCTCTCAGAAATCATCCTGCTGGTCGTTTCTTAAAGAACAAGAATATTCCATGACATTCATATATCATAATTTGTTCAGCCACTCTCCAATTGATGGGCATCCATTCAGTTTCCAGTTTCTAGCCACTACAAAAAGGGCTGCCACAAACATTCTTGCACATGTGGGTCCCTTTCCCTCATTTAAGATCTCTTTGTTTCCCTCAACTTTTGCTGAGTTTTTTTTAAACCAGGGGATGGTCATTGTGCATGCTATAGCTTTTTGGAGCCACAAGTGAGAATTGGGTAACACAGATACCAAAAATGGATGAACAGCTCTGAAAAGTGTTCATTAAACTCTCACACTACAGCTGTTAGTCTTCCCTGAATGCCCTATATAACCCCCAAAATATTTTCTCTAATACCTTGGTGGTATATTCCTCCCCTATTTCCCAAAAACATACACACCATTTTAATTTCTGAGATGGTGGGGGTTAGATTTATAACTAAATTTATATCTGAATTTCATTTCCTATATAGGATTGGTCCTGAAATATACAGATATAAATCTGGCATTAATGCCATCTGAATGTTCTTCAGTTTTTAGTTCCTGAGTTGGCCACAACACTTGGTCTGGATTTGTGCACTCTTGGTTCCTTGTGGCTAGAGAATCAGATTGGAAATTATACCTAGAACAGAAAAGAATAAATGAAAAGGTCAGAGACATTTCCTAGGTGGGGGAAGGAACACGTGGCCTTTGGAGGTGGGGCAAAAAAGTGGCCAATAGGTTTCCTCACTTTATCACTTGATATGTGAGATGGAGTCACTTCCATTCTTAGATGTGAATACCATAAAAGCTAAAACTGGTATTGACTCAATTCCTTTGAAGGTGCTGGTAATTCAGGCTATATAGCCAAGAGAGGCTTCTTCCAACTGCACAGTAGGCCAGTGCAGAATGCTTACATATACTTGAGCTCTCCTGTTGCTGAGAAGTAAGTTCTAAGAGTTTTCCATGTGGAATGACATTATTTTAGGTAGTCTGGACATGTGATAGATCTCTATTACAATTAAAATACCAGAGAGCAGGTTGAAAAAGAGAAGACCACTTTAATATACTTTTGCTTTATATTTAGTTCTTCTAATCTTTCAATATTCTTAGAAAACTGTTCCTTTTTACCTGACCTCTTTTGTGTATATTTGGTGAAATCTGACTGCTTATTCCATTTTTTACTTTCTACTCATGTAATACTGCTGATAATATTTTAGCATCATTTTATTTGAAAAATAAGTTTATATTCTAAAATGCTTTTGACTCATGTTGCCATATTTATCCCATTGGCAAATAAGACACCTAATTGCTAACTTTGTTCATGAATTGAGATAGCAGGAAAAAAAAGCCTTACCAGTGTGCCAGCCAATTGATGCTGTACTTCTGTGATTAGCTAGTTGTTCACAGCCATACTGTGCCATTCCTTCATAGTAAGATTTGCTTTATTTGTGAAGCATTTGAGAAGTCAGGACCACCTCCACAGAATAAGACTTTGTGAAGATTCCTAACATCTAATGACATTCATTTCAACATGTAATATCAATAGTTTAGTCTCTCTCTCTAATCCACCTGTATTCTCTGATTATTTATTTTCATTCACTTTTCCCTTTATACCTTTTTAGTTAATGCAAAATTTATTTAACCTTTCCTCTATTATTATATATCTAGGCCTCCTCCTCTTCTTCCTTCTCCTCTTCTTCCTTCTCCTCTTCTTCCTTCTATTCCTCCTCCTTGTACTTTAACTATCCATTGAAGACTGAAAGTTACCACTGTGGCTTTACAGTTAATTTTATATTTTAAGCGTCAAGTTTTTAATCTGTCTTTTTCCATAAATATTTTCCTAAACTATTTCTGCCAGACTTCTTTCTAGTTTTCCCAGCACTTTATATCTCTAGAGGTAACTCATGTTTTCCACTTTATCAGACGCTAGATTATTGAGTTCTATTTTTTCTGAATCTCCCTTGTCTAGTTTGTTCCATTGATCTATCTCTCTATTTTTTAACCAATACCAGATGGTTTGATGACCACTGCTTTATAATAGAGTTTGAAGCTGGAAAGTGCTATTCCCCTCTTTTCTTCTTTTTATCATTCCCTTGATATTGTAGATCTTTTGTTTTTCCAAATGAATTTTGTTATTATTTTATCAAGCTCTATACAGCATCCCTTTAGTAATTTATTGGTAAAGCATTAAAAGTATGAATTTTATTTGGTAGTATTGTCATTTTCATTATATTGGCACAGCCTAGCCATGACACCAAATATTCCTTCAACTATTTAGGTCATTCTTTAATTCTTTAAGGAGTGCTTTATAACTGAATCTATACAAGTCTTTGGTGTGTGCTTTTTGGGTGCTTGCATTTTTATATTTTGCATTTTATAGTAATTTGCAATGGGATTTACCTTTCTGTTATTGCTTCTCATGGGTTTTTTTGGTATTATGTAGAAATGCTATTGCTTTTTACAGATTTAATTTTTAGGCTACATCTTTGCTGAAGTTATTAATCTTCTCAATTTGTATCTTTGCTGATTCCCTGGAGTTCTCCAAATAAATCATCATATTATCATCAAGAAGGGATAGTTTTATTCTCTTTACCTATTTTTATTCCTTTAATTCCTTTCTCTTATTTATTGCTATTGCTAACATTCCAGTACTATAAGAAACAATAGTGAAAAGAGAAGGCATCCTTGCTTCTTTCCTATATCTCCATTGCTTATGATAATTGCTTGTTTTGTTTTAATCTGTTTTGTTTTAAGATTCTTTTTATGATACTAAAAAAGATCTCTCTATGCCTATATTTTGTAAGGGTTTTTTTGTGTTGTTGTTGTTTTTTAGCATAAAAGGATTGAGTACTTCTTCAAAGGCTTTTCCCATGTCTGTTGAGATGATCATGGTATGGAATGTTTTAGATTTTAGATTTTAGATGTTAATATGATTATGTTGATTATTTTCTTAGTATTGAACCATATTTGTATCTCTGGCATAAATTCAAGTTCATTATAATAAATTATTTCTTGCATAAATCACTCTAATCTGTTGAATCAGATTCTATTTAAAATTTTTGAGTCAATGTCCACTAATGATATTGTTCTATGGTTTTCCTTATGCTTTATCTTTTTCCACTTTAGGTGTTAAGATTATATTTGTTTCACAAAATCCTATTAAAGTTCTTGGTTTTTCAGTTTTTGAGAATAACTTGTGAAATATGGATACTAGCAGTTTTTTAAAAAGTTTGATAGAACTCTCCTGTGAATTTATCAGATTCAGTATGTTTGTGCCCCCAGCTTCAGTTCTGGTACTTCTTTTATAACTGGATCTGTTTCCTTTTCTGAGATGGAATTATTTAAAATCTTTACTGGGCTTCTGGTTGTTTCGGTATTTAGCTCACTTATTATTTAAGATTTAATTGTTAAGTCTCCATTTATGTCTATATATTTTGTTTGTAGCCCCCTCAAGCTATTTATTTATTTATTTTTGCATTATGGTCTATTAAGGATATATTAATTATTTCTGCCTTTTTACATTTGTTTGCAATATTTCTGTGCCTTGGTCAGTTTTTATAAAAGCTCCATGTGGTATAGAGAAATATGTATATTCTTCTGCTGTTCCATTTAGAAGACATAAAATTTTTAACTCTGAATTTCTCCAGAAATTTGTTCTGTTGGATATTTTCTCTTTTGTTTGTTTCTATTAGACTTATCCCAAAATGATAGTCTTGGGGGAGGGAAATTGGAATACAAAGTTTCGCTTGGGTTAATGTTGAAAAATTATCCATGCATATGTTTTGAAAATTAAAAAGCTTTAATAAAAAAATGATAGTCTCATGGCATAGTTGTGTTACTGTCTTCTTGAAGCTCAGATAATGTTTCCTTTATGAATTTGGATACTTAGAAATTTGGAGCATATAAGCTTATTACTGATAATGGCTTATTATCTATGGTTTCAGCATAAAATTAATTTCTTTATCCCTTTTTATTTTTTGAATTATTATTGTTTTTTCTTTATCTGTTAATGTGGTGACAACTCCTACTTATTTGGATTCACTTGATAGTGAATAGTATTAGTGATAGTAAAATTCCTCCTATCCTTTTAGTTTAATTTTTTCATGTCTCTTTTTAAAATGTATCTTGTAAGCAACAGGTTATAGGGTTTTGTTATGTAATCTGCCACCAATTTTCACTTTATTGGATGGTTGAATTAATTTACATCTAAAGTATGTTAGGTTTTCCTCCATTTCCATCTAACTTTTTTTTTTAAGGTTACAATTTCTGCCTCTTCTGTTGTAAATACAGTATTATGTTTCTTTGTTTATTTTAATTTTTTTTTAAAAAAGATAGTCTCTTTTAAATTTCCACTGCCTCTTTCCTTTACCCCAATACCATTTTTTCACTTATTATCCCTTTACTTTTAGAATTTTATTAATTACTCTCTTCTGCTTTTATCTGGTTATATTTCTATCCCCCTTTTCTCCCTTGCTTTATTCTCATTTAATTAGCCCTTTTCCTTAATTTTTAAAATTACATTTTTGTGCCTCTTTGAAAAAAGGAATTTTTTCATTTTTGATTATCCATTTTCTCTTTCTGTATATTTTAGATCCAAATTTTCTTAATTATCATGATTATCATCTATTCTCTATTTTCCTCATACAATCAAAAGCTTGTACGGTATCTATTCTAGGCTCTGCCCTGCAGGTACTTTCTTGCCACTGACCTATAGATAGGATCGACCCAATGAATTCCCCTTTTTTCTTGTGCCTGGATCTTAGAACAATGTCAGTTATTGCAGATATCAGAGAGGATGCTGTCTCATGATAAGGTACAGTCTTTCTCTCCTCCCCCTCACTTATCTATATTGTCTCATGTTGACCTTTTTCTGTCTATATTTGTCTGGAAATCTCCTTCTTGGGTCTATGTTCTTTCTACTTCTCCAATACTACTTGCTCTCAGGGGTTCCAACCACCTCCACTCCCAGGGCAAGTAGACTTTTGCACAGACACCAAAATCCCTAGGCTTGCAAATGTTAAGTCCTCATCTCCCTTCCAATGAAGGTGAAGCATTATCACTGGAAACCCCCTTCCAGAAAGGGCCCCACATGTGCAAGAATGTTTGTGACAGCCCTTTTTGTAGTGACTAGAAACTGGAAACTGAATGGATGCCCATCAATTGGAGAGTGGCTGAACAAATTATGATATATGAATGTCATGGAATATTATTGTTCTGTAAGAAATGACCAGCAGGACGATTTCAGAGAAGCCTGGAGAAACTTGCATGAGCTGATGCTGAGTGAAATGAGCAGAACCAGGAGGTCATTATACATGGCAACAACAAGACTATATGATGATCACTTCTGATGGACATGGCTCTCTTCAACAATGAAATGTTTCAAACCACTTCCAATTGTTCAGTGATGAAAGCCATATATACCCAGAGAGAGGGATATGAAATGTGGACCACAACATAACATTTTCATGCTCTCTATTGATGTTTGCTTGCATTGTGTTTCCTTCCTCTGATTTTTTTTCTTGTAGATACGATTTTTCAAGCACAACAATAAGTGTGGAAATATGTATACATATATTTGATTTGTCAAGTATTTTAACATAATTAACATGTAGTGGATATCCTGCCATCTAGGGGAGGGGTGGGGAGTAGGGGTGAAAAATTTGTAACAGAAAGCTTTGTAAAGGTTAATATTGAATACATATGCTTTGCAAATAAAAAGTTTTGATAATAAAAAAATAAAATTAAAAAAAGGAAACCCCCTTCACCTTAAATAATGCCTTCTTTTCCTTTCCTTTGCAATTTCCCACCCCCCTCTTCCTCATCCACACCCCTTTAGGCTCTTCTTTTTCTGAGATCACAAAGATAATTTTCCCTTCATTTCTAGTCTTTGATTTGACTCAGTGAATTACTCTCCTCTCTTTCTCCCTGTTCTCTCCCCCACTCCACATCATATATTCTCCCATATTGTGATAGGATCCTACAAGAAAAGGCTTCATTTATAGGCAGGGTGCCACAGATTCTGACCATCATGCATCTCTTTACTGATACCTCTCCCAGATTTTTGCCTTCATCCCTGTCTTCTTGTGTACATTTAGAAAAAAATATCTTATTGGTCATTTTATTGTCACTTTGTTGCTGTTTAAATTTATTCATTCCCTTAATGAAAAAAATGCAAATGAGGGTGGCCTAGCTGCACCAGATCTAAAACTATATTATAAAGCAGTGGTCACCAAAACCATTTGGTACTGGATAAGAAATAGAGTAGTGGATCAGTGGAATAGGTTAGGTTCACAGGACAAAATACTCAATGGCAATAGTAATCTAGTGTTTGATAAACCCAAAGACCCCAGTTTTGGGGATAAAAACTCACTATTTGACAAAAACTGCTGGGATAATTGGAAACTAGTATGGAAGAAATTAGGCATTGACCCACACCTAACACCATATACCAAGATAAGGTCAAAATGGATTCATGATCTAGGCATAAAGAATGATATTATAAACAAATTAGAACAATGTAGGATGGTTTACCTCTCAGACCTGTGGAGGGGGAAAGAATTTGTGACCAAAGAAGAACTAGAGGTAATCATTAATCACAAAATGGATAAGTTTGACTATATCAAGTTAAAAAGTTTTTGTACAAA
>JAJPUD010025632.1:0-17345 GCA_023553655.1 Myrmecobius fasciatus | reverse complement strand
TCACATGTAAATCCATCTGGCCCTGGAGATTTTTTCTTAGGGAGTTGATTAATAGCTTGTTATATTTCTTTTTATAAAAGGGAGTTATTTAAATTTTGTTTTCTCTTCTGTTAACCTGAGCAATCTATATTTTTGTAGATATTCCTTCATTTCATTTAGATTATCAAATTTGTTGGCATAAAGTTGGGCAAAGTAATTCCTAATTATTGCTCTAATTTCCTCTTCATTGGTGGAAAGTTCTCCTTTTCATTTTTGAGACTAACAATTTGATTTTCTTCTTTCTTTTTTCTAATTAAATTAACTGAAGTTTTATCTATTTTGTTGTTTTTTTCATAAAACCAACTCTTAGTTTTATTTATTAATTCAATAGTTTTCTTATTTTCAATTTTATTAATCTCCCCTTTTATTTTCAGAATTTCCAATTTGGTATTTAATTGAGAGTTTTTAATTTGTTCTTTTTCTAGCTTTTTAAATTTTAAGCTCAATTCATTCATCTTCTCTATCTCTTTTATGTAAGTAAGTCTCTAGAGATATAAAATTACCCTTTATAACTGCTTTGGCTGTATAAAACAAAATTTTAGATGTAATTTTAAAGAATGGCAAAACCATAGATTTTTTTTAATGCACTGTTCCAGAAAAATGAAGAAAAAAAAAGGAAGGCAGAATATTATCATCAGCATAAATTCTCTGAAGGGGAGAATAGTTCATTACTATCAGATGCACATTTCACCCCTGCCTTAGACATGTCTCATTTGGTCACAAAAATCAAAGTCTCCTTCAATTAAGAATGTCTCCAAACTCCAATCAAATAATCTTGAATTATCATTAAATTCATTTTTTTATAGTTCACGAAACTAAAAGCAAACTCTCCCTCAAACTCCAACTAATCAAAATGCCATCCTGTCAGTTCAAAAAGCTCCTGTCACATATCACCTGACTACAAAAGCAACCTGGAAATACTCAGGACTTGTCTGCTAGATACTGATGGAAGCTTTACTAAGTCCAATAAATTAAATTGATTCTCAATGCCTATATACCCATTGAATAACTTTCCATTATGATTAAGTCAATTTTTTGTTAACTGTTGAATGACATTTTGCTCCAACATAGAACATTAACTACCAGGGATCTGTTCTGAGACAGGTACAGATGCCAACAGATGAAAACACTGAATGGAAGGAAATATTAGTAATCTATACACTGAAGTGGTAAAAAAAAATTTTAATAATATATATAATAAAAATAGCATAATAGAGATTTGGTTACAATTTAATCAACCTAAAGAAATCAAGCCATATATACGTCATTGATTACAAAAGTTTTGTTATTTTATCACATGAATAGAAGACAGGAGTAGCAAGGGTTTAAACAATCACTAAGGAAAAAGATAAGTCCCCTAATGGAACTCACAATTAAGCAGGAAGAAGCCAAAAAAGAGAAAGTAATTAGGTGGGAATATGCCATTGACTGACAGGCAAAATCCAAAGAGAAGCTTAAATGTTAACTATGACCAGGAGAAAAATGCCAGGAGGCTCATAACCTGCTAGCCTTAAAAAAATTAGAGAGGGGATCAACAGTATAAGAAAATCTTTTATGGGGGAAAAACTTTGGGGATTTGACATCATAATTTGGCTTTCTGATTGGATAAAGGTGGAATTTCTAGAGACCCCCACCTCGGGTGTGACTGTAATCAAAAGTTCACTTAAACAAAAACTTAATAAAAGGCTCACTGAAGGCTGAGATGTTCCTTTGCTGCATGCCTCAGAGTATATTATAATCCTATCAATGCTTCAGATTTTCTCTGTTAATACTTACCTAGCTACTTAGGACTTTATCACACATGATGATTATAAAGCAAAATTTTATATACATTGATTTTAACTATATATTTTTTAAAAGAAAAGAAAGAAGGAAAATAGGCCTCAAGGACAGAACTCCAGTAAAACTCAGAAAGGGAACAAAAAATAAAAATATTAACTTTCTTGTCTGTTCTTTCTTTCTTGATTTGGCTCTTCTATGTTAAAGTTTAAAGGCTGTGGGTAAGATTTTGCACCATATTTTCATTGTTTTTAATATGGTTATCAGATACTTGATAAAACATTTTAAAAAGAAATTCTGATTTCCAAAAAAAGTTTTATATTTAAACATGATTCTTGCCTGAAGAACATACTACTTAAAGATTATAGTTTTGTATGATTTATGCATATTTATACAATTACACCAAGTAGGTTGCATTTCCTTTTCCCCAAAATTCACAAATTAAATTTTACATGTCAAATATAGAAGAGAGAAAACCAGAAGGGTCAATGTTTTAAATGATTGATTTCTTCTTAAGAAAATGAGTGACATGATGCATTACTGCAATAAGACACATATTTCTGTTAAAAATTCTAAGTTTTGGTTATGTTCTTTTCAATTAAAGTCATGCAAAATTTCCTCATACTAACCCTATAAGAAGTTTTTAAAAATGCCAACTTTTATATCATTTAGCACTGTTTTCCCTCAATTTCTTCTGATATTTGAGGAGTACTGAGATGATACATTATGCCATATATACATGGATTTATTCATCACAGTATGTGACAAAAATCCATGATCATATAGGCTATTTTGGAAAATGATTTTGTTTGTATTGCTACTGGCAATAAGATAAAAGCTTTCCACATTGCACAAAATTCCAACAATATTCCACTTATAGAATGACAATTATGCTCTATTATATTTTTTTCAGCCCTCTTACCTTTTAAAAATGGTTTCTGGTACACTAAATGTAATTGTTTGATTTGTAAAATATCTTATAAATTCAATTGAGTCTAACATGATTATTATTATTATTATTATTATGTGGTTAATTAATAAAAGTTATCATTACACTTAATAGTAAATTCATTTTGGGGGGATATATATGCTGTTTTCAGTCCATTGAACTCAAAAAAGTGAAAAATTCTTCAGGAAATGCAATAGATACAATGTAAAACCTAGCATCAGGAAAACCTGAATTCCAAAGCAGTCCTAGATATTTACTAATTGTATGACTTTAAGCAAATCACTTAACCTCAGTCTGCTTCAATTTCCCCATCTGTAAACTGAGGATAACAACAGCACTTATTTCATAGGTATGTTGTAAGAAGTAAATGATGAAATATCTGTAAAAGATGCAGCCCAGCGCCTGGCATATTTAGTAGCACTCTTCCTTTCATGCTAGGAAAAATCATACATTCTTAAATTTGTACTTTATGGAGTTAATTCTTTAAAGCTAAGCCCTGGTGACTGAGGAAGATCATATATTTATAGAAGACCTTAGAGATGATCCAGTACAATCCCCTTGTTTCACAAGTGAGAAGTTCAACAATTTTTCCAAGGTCACATACTTAGAAAGTGGTAAACTAGCATTTTTGCCACTGTGATCATGATGCTTCCCAGAGTTTAAAACTAATTTTAGAAAAAGAACATTTAAAAAGTTTGTAACTCTAAACCTGAATGCAAATTTATGACCTATTTAAATATGATATATATATATACTATAAAAAAAACACTACAGCTTTTTCAATATCTATAAACAATTTAGATCAGGGATGGACCTGCCTGGCAGTCTGGCGAAGCCTATGGATCACTTCTCAGAATAAAGTTTTTAAATGTACAAAATAAAATATAAAAACTTAGAAAAGAAATGAATTATATTCAAATAAAGGTGTGATCTTTTCCCCTTTAAATTTCAACGGACCTCCTAAGGTCATTCCATGGGCCCCTACACGAAAAATCTCTGACTTTATGAAAAACATAGGTAAAGGCAGCTCCTTCCTCTAATTCTAGTACTACAGAAAAAAGACTGAATTGTTCTTTACAGGATATCAGAATTTCAAAGTATCAATTTTTATTTCAGTTAAGTTGATTCAGTAAATGGTTTATAAAAATCTACATAATAACCAAGCCATGTTACAATAAGCTCTATGATATTTTAGTACAGAAATGCAAAAAATAATAAGGTACAGGGTTTAAGGGACACCACTGAATTCTATGTTTCTCTTTCATAATAATATAATGCTGAGAATGTTATTCAATTATTTTTTGTTTCTGGAGAAAAGTATGGAGCCAGTAAGCATGATAACATTAGATTTAATTTCTGATCAATAAAATATGAAAAATATTATTTCTTAACAAGGTATATAAGGGTGAATTAAATAATGGCTGCTAAGCACTGTCTAGATAGTACATATCCCTATCAAAGTAAAAACTTCTATGCCCCACCAAAATCATATATGTATTAAGAACCATTTTTAGTTAAAATTTTATTAAGATTTCAGGAGAAAGCAACCAAAAAATGAGCACCTACACAGGTAAAGCCTCAGAATGACAAAGGCTGTGTATTTGGAAATCCTGAAAATATCCTCATTTATTTTCCTTGTAGTTACAAAAGATATTGGGAAGAAAAATATTCATCTTTCCCTGAAGTTAAGGTGATTCTTATAAAACAATAACATGCCTGATAAACTTTAAAAAAAATCTGTTATTTTCACCACACCATTTTATCAGTGCTGTGTCACCTTTTATCCACATTTTAACAATAAGAATAGCTAACATTTATAAAGTACTTAATATATGCCATAAACTGTGCTAAGGACTTTTTGGCACAATAAATTTGGAAGAATGTCTTCAGATACTGGAAAAGGGATGGCAGTCCATGAATTCAAGGGTTCATTCATTCCTTTTTTCCCTACCATCAAACATACTAAAGGTATTTTATGTTTAGCTTCCATTTAGTGTCAAAGAACTAACAGATTCATAATCCCTTTTCCAATTATTTTGTTACTTCAATGAATTAAGAGTCCCTAAATTCAAATTCATGTTCTGCTATTTAAAGCAGAGACCCCTCTAATCTCCTACTGACCAGATTTGTTCTGTTTCAACACTTTTTCAAGTACTTTTGGGGTATTTCCACTTATGCTGTACCCATTAGTAGATATCCACCAAGTTTTTTATCCTGGAATCCCTTCTTTTCTCTTTCTAATAGCTCATTTGGTTAGCTTCAAGAGGTTCGATAATCATTTTTATGAATATGATTCTCAAATTTACTTCCTAGTCCTAAACAGACATCAACAACTAAGTGCTGGACATTTTGAATTGGATGGCTATAATAATGATGAGAATGAAGAAGAGGATAATGATATTATTTATCTATTATCTTTTAGATGCCTTGCTTTGGGCTTTCGAAATAGAAATGATTTGTTCCTCACAACAACTTCAATTGCTATTATGCCTGCTATTATTATCTCCATTTTACAGATGAGGAAACTGAAGCAACAAAGATTGCTGTCAACAAAGTAACAATGGTTAAATTTGTGTCTTTCTGAATCTAGGCTTAGCATTGTATTTCAGCATTCAGCTGTCTTAGGCAGATGTAGACATCTCAAAGTTATCCAGAATGAAACTTTCTTTCCCCAAAATGTAACCCTCTTCCTCATTTCTATCTTACTGTTGATAGCACCACCATTCTGTCAGTAATCCTGTGTTGCAGCCATCTTTAAGAGCTCATCTTGTATGAGCCCTTTGATCTCAGAGGCGAGATGAATGAGGTGGGAGACTCATAGAGTATGAAAAGAGCTCCAGTTTACTATGCCACACAGCCTTGTTGATATACAGTTTTGCAAGCATGATCAGCGTATGAACAGTAGGCAATTCCCAATCACCATTCAGAGAAGCAGCTTGTGGGCTTTGCGTATACATGGTATCTGCCAATGGGAGGATAGCCAACGCAGCCATGTCAGCAACTCGCTCACAGGTGAGAGGCCCTGTCAAGGCATCCCTGCTCATGAGCAACTAGCTGTAATCCTCAGGCTCAATCCATTCCCATGCCATGCACCAGTGCTCCTTGCTCAACAAGGAGGATTCAGCAATGTGCCAGAAAACTTATTGTGCATCACAGGTCAAAGTGGCCTCTGTATTCCCTCTCAGCAGGGTCCCATACCCTAGCAATTCCCCCTTTTTATCTTTTAGGTAAAAAGTTTCTTGAGCTGCAACCTCTTAAAAGATGGTGGAAAAAGGTCTATAAAGACATCCTAATATTTCAGGGCAACAACAAAGCAATAATAACATCACAACACACAGGGCAATCCATGATTGTAATTTTAACCACCATGAAAAGGTATTGTCAAACCAATGTTTGATTTTTTTTCAACAATTTTGTCTGGATTCAAATTTTCATGAGAAGCTTTCTCCATGTCAGATGCTAATTTATATAAACTTTCTATGTCACCTTCAATTGTGGTATTGAAAAATAAACCATTCAAATTACTCTTGATACTGTCCCAACTTGTATGATTATACAGCAAAAGGGGCTATAAAACCTTTGTATATCTTTAGTCACATTGTAATTGAGTCTAGAGTTTCAATAGCTCTACTTCTGCTCCTATTTCCAATGATGCTTCTCTTAAATCTTTTATCATCTGATACAATTGTTCATCTATCTGAGCTTGTTGGGCAAAACATGCTAAGACATTCCTAGCTAGTTCCTCTATATATCTAGCTTATTTTAAACTGTTTTGTACATTAGATATGGACATTGCAAAAGAGACTGATGAAACTATAAGTGAAATTTACATAGTGATACCTAATATGACACAATTGATACATCTCTTTTTTTCTAATGGGACTAAGGTCTGTTTCCTTTTCTATTATGGTATTGAACATAGGATCAGTCTTAGTATACCATTTCTAACTTTTTACAGGAAGCATTGATACATGAGCAATAACAAATACAGTCTGATTTTCAATTTCAATGTCCAAGCAATCACTAACAGTATAATTTCAACAAGTAATATTGTAAAAATCTAATGTTTCTTTGGTAACAGTTACATAGTCTCCCTACATGAATGCATATTTCCCTCCCAGACAGGTTTTAGTATAGAATTGGTGTTCAATTCTTGTGCCATTTGTCCAAGAACCAGGGCCCAAGATGTTTTCCCTTGCGCTAAACTGCTGACCCAATTCTTGAGTGACAAGAATATGTCCCATGAAGACTTGTACTTTGTGATCTTGGGGGCATGTCTTCTCCTTCTTTTGGATAGTCTCTTCTTCCTTCTTTTCTTCTTCTGCTTTATGGACAATTCTATGATGTCTGGTGGGAATCCACTGCTGAAGATTTTGTCCTGTGGAGATGCAAGCATATCCTGGCCCACACATTAGAACCCTAGATGGTCCCTCTCATCCTTCAGGACCCTTTTTTTATTACCGTGGTCTCATTCTTAGGGGGCCTTCTTAATGAAGATGAGGTGTTATCTTTGAGTGATTCTCTATGTTCACCAAAAGATATTTCATATCTGGATTTAAATAATTTGAATCAAATTTTTTATAATTTATTATGTACATTGCTTTATCTAATCTTTTTGAGTGACCCTACTTTCATTTCCCTCTTTTTGTTCTATGATGAATCTCTTATAGAGGGATTCCATGGGCTGTTTGTTTCTGCAATATCTTCTAACTCTAATTGTTCTTGTATTAATTGATGTAGAGCGACTATTTTTTCTTTGGTCAGGAGTCATTGCTCCACCCATACTGGTGTGTAGGTAGTCCAAGTCATTTTTGGAGCGGTGGAAGCCACAGCAGCAATGGCCCTTCCTAAAATTCTGTGGTGATTTTCATTCCTAATTGGTGTAAAATAACTCTAACCTATAAGTTATATGTAAGTCATCTATTGAGGGAAAAATAGTTTCTGTCTTTCTGTCTTTTTGCCAATTTACCTGTTCAGCGGACATCAAAGTCTCCTTACTGACTGCTACTCCTGGCACTAAGTTGCTAAAAGTATAAGTTCATATTTGTTCCTGGAGCAACCTGAGTGGCAGTCAACCAAGTCTGTTTTAAAAATTCTGTCATCCAGATTTCACTCTTAGGCTTTACATTAGAAGAACCTTTGAAAGGCTGTATAGGTCTGAATAGACACAAGAATAAGGTGGGGCTGAGGGTGATAGAGGAGGGGGAGGCTATTCATTATCGGTCTCTTCAAGCTCAGGAGAGGGACATCTATTGCTAAGAGACATGCCTGACTGTGCTCCAACTGTAAATTTCCTGACCTCCTTTTCTAGTTCTGATTTCAAACTTTGTTTAAAATGGCTTTTTTTGTATTTCTCCTGGGCTTTGCTTACTATAAGCAGTGAGCTGTTCACTAAAAACAATCCATTTCTCACAATTATAACAGCTTTCCTCAGGTAACCATGGAGAAACTTTGTAATCAATGTCCAGGAAGTTCCCAATGTCTCCTAATGGGATTGTGCACCCCTGCTCTTTTATATTTTTATATACACTCTTGACATATGCTTCCCTGTCTAAAGGGAGAAGGATGCCTACTTTCTGCCCCATTAGGTTACTTAAAAGTCTCTGCCTGGTCTGGAAACAGGGCAGTTAGCAGGCTCTCCCTTGGAGTCCTTTTAGAGGTTGTCTTGACCACATAGCAGTGCTTGATTGTGAAGTGGTCACTCTGGCACCTTTCCAAGTCCCTATCCCTGTTCCTCAGGTGCCAGTTGTTGTGGCCGTCTTAAAGAGCTCACCTTGTATGAGCCCTTTGATCTCAGAGGAGAGATGAATGAGGCGGGAGACTCACAGGGTGTGAAAAGAGCTCCAGTTTACTATGCGGCTCAGCCTTGTTGATATACAGTTTTGCAAGCATGATCAGCACATGAACAGTAGACAATCCCCAATCACCATTCAGAGAAGCAGTTTGTGGGCTTTGTGTATGCATAGTATCTGCCAATGGGAGAATAGCCAACCCAGCCATGTCAGCAACCTGCTTACAGGTGAGAGTCCCTGTCAAGGCATCCCTGCTCACGAGCAACTAGCTGTGACCCTCAGGTTCAACCCATTCCCATGCTGTGCACCAGTGCTCCTTGCTCAACAAGGACGATTCTGCAATGTGGCAGAAAATTTATTGTGTACCACAGGTCAAAGTGGCCTCTGTACTCCCTCTCAGCAGGGTCCCATACTCTAGCAACCCTGCATAGTTTCTTTATATGATATCATTAGCCAACCTTCCCCTTCTTTGGATAATTCCCTCACCACAACCATAAAAAACAAAAACAAAAACAAACAAAACAATCTTTTCTGTCATCTTTCATACTCATTGCAAGCTCTGTCTGGACTTCAATGTTACTAACATTTTAATAGGGACCTGTCATATTTTTTGCATTTATCCTCAATCACATATTCTTATTTCTATCTTCTGAATATTTTCTTGAAAATTTGAATCAGTTAATTCCCTATGTCTCAAAATGGATTTCCTTATCAAGTTCTCCCTTATCTTTCACATCCTTTATGGAGTAAAAAATCCTTTCTTGGAATTACTTTATCCATCAAACTGGATTCTCCTATGGAATTTTAGGCAATGAGACTTTATCCAATCTCACTCTGAAATCTTTGAAAAATCTGCTTTCTCAAAATACTTTCTTTTTTCCTATGTGGAAAACTAATTGGCACAAAGAAGACTTGAACCCTTGACCCTGGCCTCATTAGTAGCTATTAGATTAATCTATTCAGACATGAACTTTCTAACCAACATAAAAGTGAGTCATCTCAACACTCATAAATGACCAATAAAATTTCTTTCAGTTACTTGTATATGTTAAATGTTCAACCTCATTCTCTTCTGTCTCCTTAAAATGGTAAGGAGTTATCTTAGTTAAAATGAAGTTCAAAATAAAGGTAGTGATAAAAGGAAGAATAAAGAGAAAAAAAAATGATGTCCTTTTAAGGGAAACTTAAAAACCCATAAGACAGTATTGTCTTATTTAAAATTTCATACATTAAACATTATAGACTTCACTTCATATTTTTAAAAAATGAAAAATGTGTATTAAGCTGTAATTAATTCTGTTAACTATAGAAATCTTACTGGTGTCAAGAGGAATTAAAGCAAGTAACTGAATCTATTAGAAGTATATGATTCAAAACTCACTTCAAAGTAAGCAATTCTCATTACTAAACAAGAGCTTCCTAATTTTCTTGAAATTTGACTTAGGGCTCATTCCTCCTTAAGACAAAGCAGAGTGTTTCAATTCCTCTCCCCATAAAATCATTTTAAAACAATCTTCAAAGTACCTAAAATTTCAAATGATAATTCTCTTACACTTTCACAAATGCTACTTCATGAAATATCAATATAATTTTTCTTCTAACCTTACCATAATTCATGAATCTCCAAGCTCCCTGATATACTGCTTTTCAAAATGATCCAAAACAAGTTGTTTTGTAAAATTCGTAGCAAATTCATTTTGTAATTTTTCTTTCTGGCTGTGGTTTCAGCTATGATGATGAACAAAGGAAAAAATTACTAAGATATATTAGAGTTATTTCATATTTATTAAGCCTAGACCACACTATGGAATTTTCCCAACTAATATTTTGAATTGCTTGCTAGCAATTTTTGAAAATAGGGGTAAACATTAGGCTTCAAAAGCCCCAAATTAATGTTCTTTAGTACCCAAGTGGTTAACAAAATTGAAATGACCTTTTGTAGTAGCAGGGGCATTAGATTTAGAATACAATCAGGATTCTATTAACTGGTCTTTGATTCTACTGTTCAGGCAATATAAGACAATGAACATATATAATGTAATTTCTGAGACTTCATCTGTAACATGGGGAGTCTAATGTCTGCTCACTTCATTGCACTCAGGGATAACAAACCACTTTAAGATTTAAGGCTAGAAATCACTTGGCAAATGCTGTCTAATTTTTGTAGATGTAGAAACTGAGGCCTAGAGAAGTGACTTCAGCGACTTTCCCAGGCTCACACAGGTTGATAGTAATTGCGAATAAATACTAGTGTAGCTGAAATTGTATTATACTTCTCACATAATTCACTCAAAACTAAAATATGATCCTCCAAAGATGCCAATAGGGGACAACAAAAAAGAAATTGAATAAACTAAGGAAAACCCTTATTAAAGTTCCTCTAGAAACTCAGATTTGGTCCAGTAGGAAATTGTTAATACTTTGAATACTTGAAGATAATACTTTGTATCGGCTACTACTGTTTAATAACATGCCAGTTTCAAAGGGATATTGGGGATAAAAATAATAAATACCGAGCATTAATAGAAGGTATTAGTTTACTAAGTGTTTTACATATATTGTTATCTGATTATCGAAATAACCCATTAAAAATGAAAAAAAGAGGAAAGAGGGGATAAATAGTTCACTGAGGTCACAGAGTCTTCCTATCTCCACACCCAGAGCTCGGTGCTCTAAATCAGCAAGTTGCTTAGAAGATCACCTCTATCCAGCAAATAAAGGGCTAGAAACAGGAAGAGGATCAGTGGGAATCACAGTCGCAAACCGAGACAGAGAAAAGATGCTTTTCCTTCCGAATTCCAAAGCAGACCATGGGAAGCGTCCAGCAAGATAGTCCAGACTGATTCCTTTATTCAGGGGGAGGTCCATGATTTTCGGATGAGTTCAGCACCATCTGGTCGGGAAGACTCCCACACCACAGACTACACAGATACATGCCTCACAGTTCCAAAGGATCTTATAAAAGCACATGCAGCTGTGAAGCTCTCCCCTACCCCACCCCATCTTCCCCCACCCCTCTAACTCTCTCTTCGCCCCTCCCATTATATACTAAGGGAGGTCTCCTCAGGCTTCCTGATCTCGCGATATTCTCAGACACTGCCACACTTAGGTCATCACCCGGCGCCACAATTAAAAGTTTTTCCAGCCTCCGGAAAAGCGGATTCTAGGATTTTACACAGGAACTTTGATGAGAAAGAAACAGAGAAGAATAGACATTTCAAAGGGGAGAGAGAGACGCACAAAGAGAACACTACAATATAGGCTGGTTTTGGGTTCCTTGTCTTTTTCCATCGAGTGGCCTTATCTATGACAGCAAAAATTCATTGCGCTCTCCGGTATGGCTCTGATAGAAGAGATTGCTGTCCTGGAGACAAAACACCGCTTCTACAGCAGAAGTGAAGCCCTGTACCTTGCAAAATCAAGTGTTGGTCCATTGAATTTCGCCTATAACTTTTCTCTAAATACTCCCACAGGAGGGCGACCGACTTGTAACAAACACTGAGGAACGCTCCTGCCAGGCTGACGGCCCCGTGTGTGCCAACTACAAATGAGACACAGTCCGGCGTTTCTGGAACTTGCCGCAATCTTGACCTCTGACTATTCGTAAAGGGAGGAGGAGAGAAATTGTGGAACCTAATTCAAGGTGTCTAAAACAGAATTCATTTTTTCCTGTACTCAGCCACTCACGTCCAATGGAGTGTCACCCATCAGCAAAAGGGAGTAAATCTCTTTGCAACCATGAAACCAGCAGAACGTATATCTCATTAAGGGCTGAAGGCTAAGTTGACTGGGTATACTGAATAAATGAATGAATAATTATTGATTTCATACTATGTGCAAAAGCATTGTGCTAAAGCTGCAGTTACAAAGAGGAGAGAGCCCATCTTCTCCAGATGCTCATAGCTAATATCTTAACAATATCTTATTAATAGTTTAATAACTTTAGAAAAGTCACAGAGCCCAAGAATCTTTAGGATGTAGCATTAACATAAACATAGAAGGCAATGCAGGCTTTTTTTTTTTTGTAGATCCGTGGGAAAAAACGTGTTCATATATGTTGTTGAACTTCTGGATATTTTCTGTTTCTTCAGTAGTAGTAACTGCTGAAGAGATGTGCAATGTAGCCCCTTTGGAGGCAGTTAGTTGCCCAGTCATATCTCCATAGGGTTTACTCTTTATGTAGCCTGTAGAACCTAGAATGGAAAAAGGGAAAAAAAACAAAAAAAACAGCCTTAAAATTGGAAGTTGCTGCTCCCTATGTTTGTCCTACACGTATTCACCTTGTACTGCTGCCCCTCCAAGTCTATCTTGTTCATAAATACTCCGTTTGCTCTCCAAACCAAAGGCATAGCTGTGACCTGCATATGCCCAGTCTTCATGTTATGTACATTTGCAGGAGACTGTGCTCCAAGTTTATGGGGGTGGAGAATGGAATTCTTTAATTACTATGATATTTCACTAAATGCCTTTGCTCTGAAATGTTTTCTGTCTGAACAGAAAAAGTAAATAGTCAGAGGTGGGACTTAGGATTTTAGGTAGATGAAGAATTATTAGTACCTAAAATATCCAGTACTTTAAATAACAAGTAATAAATGGAGAGGATTAGGGAAGCATCCAATGATTTTCTTTTCTATAGTACTATTATTAAAATGTGTATCTATAAATGCATATATATATATTATATATTCTCTTTTTAAGCCACTCCCAACCCTTTTATTGTAAAAGAGATATGTTCTTTATAAGAATTAAAGCCTCCCATCATAAGTATCATCATGAATTCCTTCATAATATATCTTTCACACACCAAAACTTTTTTTATTTTCCTCCTATACTGCTGAAGAAGCATCCATATGGAGATGTCTAATAAGTTTCTAATCTACCCTGAAAATCTTTCATTTCCTCTAGTTTTAGAAAATAACATGCTCTTTCCTTTGCCAAAACTAATTCCTTCATTTATGCCTTTGTTCCTATTCCTCTTCTCTCTTTTAGGATTTTGGTTCTATCACTTATTCCCTTTATCTTTTCTTTCTTTCTTTGTTTTTGTTTTTGTTTTGTTTTTTTGCTGAGGCAATTGGGGGTTAAGTGACTTACTTGCCCAGAGTCAAACAGCTAGGAAGTGTTAAGTGTCTGAGGGCAAATTTGAACTCCGGTCTTGTCCTGAATTCAGGGCTGGTGCTCTATCCACTGTACCACCCAACTACCCCTATTCCCTTTATCTTTAAATTCTCCTTATTGACTGCTTTTCTCCCCATAAATACACTATCAAAAAAAAAAATGCTTTCTTCAATCTTGCTTCCCCTATGCTCCAAATAAGTTCTCATACCTCTTTTCCCTTTCACTGATAGGAAGTGCTACAAAGAATAATCTATACTTATTCACCACTTCACCATCCACTCACTAGTCAACCTGCTAGAACCTTGTTATGATCCCCATTCAAAATGCCCTTTAGGATCTATGCTTACCTCTAAAGTTTCTAGTTTAGTGTTCCCAACTTTATTATTGGTCGCCATTTTCTTTGATTTTTATTCAATATTTGACATGAATACCCTTTCTCCTTGATACTATTTACTTTCAGTTGCATGAAATCATTGTATCCTGGTTCTACAATGTAATTATTTGTCTTTTAGATATAGTGTTCATATTTTTTCCTGACTTCTAAGTCACCTTTCTCTTACTAATTGTCAAACAATTATTAAAGACCTAGACAAAATCCCTTATAGCTATCCCATTCCATACTTACATTGCCATCACCCTACTTCAGGTCTTTACCTCTCTGGGTTATCCATAAATTAATGATATAAATATGGTGCTTACCATATGCCAGGCACTCTGACAAACACTTAACAGATACAATGACTCCAGGAAGTAGTTCATTACCACCCACATTTTACAGATGAGGAAATGGAGGCCAAAAGAGTTAATGTGACTTGCCTAGGGGATATCCAGCTTCCAAATATGTGAAGGCAGATTTGAACTCAAGTATTCCTGACTCCAAGTTTGGTATTCTATCCACTGTGCCACCTCTGGATTCTAAATTAACTTTTTTTTTTTTTTTTTTGCTTTTTTGCTGAGGCAATTGGGGTTAAGTGACTTGCCCAAGATCACACAGCTAGGACGAGTTAAGTGTCTGAGGCCACATTTGAACTCAGGTCTTACTGACTTCAGAGCTGGTGCTCTATCAACTGTACCACCTCGCTGCCCATAAATTAACTTTTAAAATATACAATTCAGCTAATATTTCTCGTCTGCACAAAAATATTCAAGAATTCCACATTGAAAAAAATAAGTCTTTTAGTATGGAATTTAAATATCTTTACTTCTCTATCTACAAAGTACCAAATTGGCTTTTTCTGGCTTTTTTCACAATACTTCCTTTCATGAACTGTGTATTCTAAAATAAATAATTATATTGGGGTACCTAGGTGGCCCAGTGGATAGAACACCAGCCCTGAAGTCAGGACAACCTTAGTTCAAATCTGTTCTCAGACATAATACTTCTTAGTTGTGTGACTCTGGGCAAAACACTTTACCCCCAATTGCCTCAGGGAAAACAAAAGTAGTTATACCAAGGTTTGTCTGCTTATATTTAATATAACCCTTGAGAATTTTCATTTTCTCCTGATGGGCAGGGGATTAAGGAGAGAATTATCTCCTATATGTTTTCATTCACAAAATAATATCAGTACATCCAAATTTACAATAGCAGTCTAACACAGATGCTTCTTTTATACGGAACTTTTTTTTTTTATTTGCAAAACATATGTATGGGTAATTCCTAAACATTAACCCTTACAAAGCTTTCTGTTACAAATATTAACCCCCTACTCTCCACCCCTCCCCTAGATGGCAGGATATCCACTACATGATAATTATGTTAGAATAATTAAGAAATCGAATATATATGTATACTTATTGCATCATTTTTTGTTCAGGAGAAATCGTATCTACAAGAAAGAAAAATCGGATAAAGGAAATACAATGCAAGCAAACCTCAATAGAGAACATGAAAATGTTATGTTGTGGTCCACATTTCACATCACTCTCTCTGGGAGTATATGGCTCTCTTCACCAAACAATTGGAACTGGTTTGAAGCATTTCATTGTTGAAGAGAGTCATGTCCATTAGAACTGATCCTCATATAGTATTGTTGTTGCTGTGCATAATGATCTCCTGGTTCTGCTCACTTCACTGAGCATCAGTTCATGCAAGTCTCTCCAGGCCTCTCTGAAATCGTCCTGCTGGTCATTTCTTAACAACAATAATATTCCATAACATTCATATATCATAATTTATTCAGCCACTCTCCAATTGATGGGCATTCATTCAATTTCCAGTTTCTAGCCACTACAAAAAGGGCTGCCACAAACATTCTTGCACATGTGGGGCCCTTTCCTTCTTTTATGATTTCTTTGGGATATAAGCCCAATAGAAACACTGCTGGGTCAAAGGGTGTACACAGTTTGATAACTTTTTGAGCATAGCTCCAAATTGCTCTCCAGAATGGTTTGATCCGTTCACAGCTCCACCAACAATGCATCAGTGTCCCAGTCTTCCCACATCCCCGCCAACATTCATCTTTATCTTTTCCTGTCATTTTAGCCAATCTGACAGGTGTGTAGTGGTAGCTCAGAGTTGTCTTAATTTGCATTTCTCTGATCAATAGTGATTTGGAGCACCTTTTCATATGATTATAAATAGTTTTAATTTCATCATCTGAAAATTGTCTGTTCGTATCCCTTGACCACTTATTTATTGAAGAGTGGCTTGAATTCTTATAAATATGAGACAATTCTCTATATATCTTAGAGATGAGACCTTTATCAAAAGCCTTAAATGTAAAGATGATTTCCCAATTTGATGCTTCCCTCCTAATCTTGTCTGCATTAGTTTTGTTTGTACAGAAACTTTTTAACTTAATATAATCAAAATTATCTATCTGGTGTTCAATTAAGAGTTCCAGATCTTCTTTGGACATAAATTTATTCCATCTCCACAGGTCTGAGAGGTAAACTATCCTATGTTCCTCTAATTTGGTTATAATATCTCTCTTTATATCTAGATCATGAACCCATTTAGATATTATCTTGGTGTGTTGTGTTAGGTTTGGTCCAGCCTTAATTTCTTCCACACTAGTTTCCAATTTTCCCAGCAGTTTTTGCCAAATAGTGAGTACTTATCCCAAAAGCTGGGGTCTTTGGATTTATCAAACACTAAATTGCTAACATTATTACCTAGCTTGTCCTGATATCCTATCCTATGCCACTGATCAACTGCTCTATTTCTCAGCCAGTACCAAATGGTTTTGATGACTGCTGCTTTATAATATAGTTTTAGATCTGGTACAGCAAGGCCACCTTCATCTGTCTTTTTTTCATTAATTCCCTTGAAATTCTTGACCTTTTGTTCTTCCAAATGAACTTTGCTACTATTTTTTCTAGATCTGTAAAATAATTTCTTGGGAGTTTGATTGGTATGGCTCTAAATAAGTAAATTAGTATGGGTAGTATTGTCATTTTTATTATATTCACTCGGCCTACCCATGAGCACTTAATGTTTTTCCAATTGACTAGGTCTGATTTTATTTGTGTGGAAAGTGTTTTGTAGTTTAGTTCGTATAGTTTCTGACATTTTCTTGGCAGATAGATTCCCAAATATTTTATGCTATCATCCGTTATTCTGAATGGAATTTCTTTTTCTATCTCTTGCTGCTGAACTTTGTTGGTAATATATAAGAATGCTGATGATTTATGTGGATTTATTTTGAATCCTGCAACTTTACTAAAGT
>JAJPUD010025631.1:0-17346 GCA_023553655.1 Myrmecobius fasciatus | reverse complement strand
AAAAAAAAATAAACTTCCTAAGCATAGTTCTAACAATACCATTTCTCCTTGGTCCCTTCTGTACTTCTCTACTTCATACCAAATGAAGTCTAAACTTCTCCAACTTGACACTCAAGGCCACTCTAAAGTTTGGGCCTCAACTAATTTTTACTATTCATCTCTGTGCATTCTAAAGCTTCATCCAGGCGAGACAATTCTCTATTTACACATCATCCCCACAATTTCCCCCATCTATCTGCTCATGTTACTCCTTCTAGTTGCAAAAACATTCCTTACCTAGCTCCAATTCTATACCCATCCATCAAAGCCCAGCTCAAACTCAGCTTTACCTGATCCTATATTCTACTCTCACATCCATAAGTAATCTTTTTTTCCATCACCCTTCATATTCTACCTTACATTGTAATTATGTCTAGTTTCTCTTCCTACATCATAAACCCTATTAATGTTGTATTGTTCTATATATTTTCTACAATTCATAAAATGCAATTTTTGACAAAATAGTCAATAAACATTTCATAATGTTTATGCAGAGTCTAAACTAGTGAGGATGATTTGTCCAATATTCCACAGCACTACTGACACTTAAAACGTCCTAATTCTGCATCTATAAATCATTTTTGCCAGATAAATTTACCTTTGAATTTAGCCTATATAGATTTCTTGCTGTCTTGGAGAGAGGAGAGATAAGGAAAGAAGAAAAATTTGGAACACAAAGTCTCACAAAAATGAATGTTGAAAACTATCTTCACATGTATTTGGAAAAATAAAATACTATTGAGAATAAATTTACCTTTGTGTTCCCAAGGCGGGAACTAAGAATGCCTCCTTTATGTACCAGCAAACCCACCAATAATTTACTCAGTTGTAAATTATTACTACTCACTCATGATTAAATTGATGTCAAATGTTTCTATGTGTCTTTCCCCAGATTCAGGTTCTTGATACCTCTCATATAAAAAGTCCCATCTTAAAAACAAAAATAATTCCACACCTTCTGGCACTTAAACAGCATTTATTTCAGAAGATACCAAGAAAATCAAGTAGTCATAGAAAGGTTCCATGTCAAATTTTAAAATTGATAACCATTTCCCTCTTGAAAATTAGTTTCATAACCAGGGAAGAAGAGCACCTTTGAATTCATATCACCAGACCCACAGAGATAACGTCCTATATATTTAATGTAGCCTGGCAGATGTGACTAACTGCTGAAACACTGTCATCAATGAAAGTTTTGGAAATTGGGAGAATATTACAAAACTGGAATCGGACAAATATCTCAAATTTCAAAAAAGAAGAGAGAATGGCATCTGCAAATTAGAGACCAGGAAATAGGATGGAGATTCCTGGCAAAATTGTGGAATGTATTATATTGAAAGAAAGGTTATAAAACAGGAAACAGTGATCACAAAGAGCTAGCATGGTTTCATTAAGAAATAATCTCATTTCCCTTTGTGATGTTAAAACTATATCACAAATACAAAATATAATTTAGCCAGATTTTTGCAAAATATATGACAAAGTCTATTATACTATTTTTGTATAAAAAATGAAGAGATTTAGGCTAGACAATCATTCTGGTTAGGTAAATTTAGATATTGTTGGTGAGGCATGAAGAGTGATCACTAATGGTTCAATGTTGCCTGGAAAAGTTTCCAAAGGAGGATTCCAGGAATATGTGGCTTATACCTGTGCTGGTTAAACTTTTTATCACTGACTTAAATAAGATGACAAATGACAAAATTAACAAATCTCTAGATTACCAAAAAGTAGAAGAGACTATTATACACGATGAAAGGCAGAATCTAAAAAACTACTGAAAGGCTAAAACATTGGGCCAAATCAAGTCAGAATATAAAAGGGAAAATGTAAAGTCTTATGCTTGGATTAAAAAAAAAAAAAAAATAACAACCCAGCATCACAAGAACAAAAGGAGGAGGAAGGAATGGCTAAATAGCAGTTTGAAAAAATTATAATGGTTTAGAGGGGAAGGAGGAGGGGGAAATGTGACATGTTTCAACAGTATGATATAATATCCAAGAAAGCTAATGCTATCTTGGGTTACATTATTAGAGATAAAGACATTCAGATGTAAGGAAGTAATGTCTCACCATTGCATTCTGTCCTAATCAGAATACTTATCCTAGAGAATTATGTTCAGTTCTATGTACCACAATTTAAGAAGGGCATTGACAAGCTAGAGAAGGAAAACAGGATGGTAAAAAACCTTGAGTTCCTGGCATATGAGGATTAGGTAGAGGAACTGGGAATGTTTAACTCAGAGAAGACAACTTCAGGGAAACATGATAGCTCTGTTCAAAAATCTGAGAGGCTATTATGTGAAAGAAGAATTAGACCTTTATCCTATAAACACACTTAGAAAATTATAGATTGGCCTCCGAAGAGCAAAACTATGTAAAGAAACTGCAAAGAGGCAAAGTGATAATAAGGGAAAATTTCCTAACAAGAAAAACCATCCAAAAATGGAAAGGGTTACTTCAGAAAGTAGTAGGTTCCCCCTTCACTGAAGTTCTTCAAACAAAGGCTGAATAACCATTTGTTCAGTATGTTTTAGAGGGGCTCCTTGTAAGTACTGTTCTAGATGGCTGGAGGTCCCCCTTCCAATTCTGAGATTCTGTGAAGTTATTTACCTGTTGATGTGGATGGCTGTGCCCCATCATCACTGCCATTACTGATGTTTTTAGCTGCCTGTTCTGCTTGCTTTGGCCCCACTTTTTCAGGGGCATCTCCAACAACTTCAAATTCCACATCTTTTTCTAGATCATCACTGTAAAAAAGTAACATTTTAAAATAAAGGTAACAAATTGTCTTTTTACAATAAACTTTCTGGTGTAGCTGAGAAATGAGTGAATCAGAGTAATCAAAGCTAATTAAATATTCTGTTATACCCACATTATTAATTCTGAGAATTAGAATATAATAAAATACAAATATAACTATAATGAGAGTAAGATTATTTTAACTATTCAGAAGGAATACAAGATTCCTTAAGAGGTTAAACATATCACTTATAAATAAAAGCTCACATTTCTACAGCACTGAGGTTTATTTTTCCTCAAAGCAACCTGTTTAATAGGTAGTTCATGATTTATAGGCACCATAAAAAGTCATTGTCATCCAGTTAAATGCTTTATTTTAAACTTCTTGGTAACTATATTAAAAAGTTCCAATCCCAGGTGGCTGTGATATCAAAAACAAGAAATCAATCAGAAAAAACTTAGATTTCCTCAATGTCTTTTTACAAAACCTCTGCTTCTCAGCTGTATTGTGAGCTGTTAGGTCTAGCCATGCCTGTATCAAACTAGGAATATGACAAGCCTCTTATAGATCACTGGCCTCTCCCTTCCCACAAAGGAAGTAATTTGGGGGGGAGGAGGAGGCATCCTGCCTATCATGCTAACACCAATGTTTTTTACTTCTAGAAAATTTATATAAAAAACAATGAAATTGTAAGTTGATTCCAATGACTAAAACTTGTATAATTCATATTTTTACAATGCTGAAAATAAATTTATAAGTAAAAATATTATTTCCCAAAGCACTTTATAAACATGAGCTATCATTAGCTGCATTTTTTTGTTTGTTTAGGGTTTTTGGTTTTTTTGCTAAGGCAAACACCTGCATAAATTGAAATTCTATCACTTTCTAACCAGACTTTCAAAAAAAAAGTTTTTCTGAATATTAATAATCAATGTTAATATGACTGCTTTCCTTTATTTACTTGAAATAATTATAAAACATGTCGATTCATGTTTCTAGATCCCAAAATTTCTATGTTGTTTGTGCCAAGAAAACAGTAGGCACAAGTGTACTGATATTTTATAAGAACAATGAGATTTTAAAGAAAGAAAACAACTTTTCACTTAATTTAAATTATATATATTTATATTTTTTTTTATTTTAGAGTAATAAAAATTCCTACCTATGAAGGACATTGATCAATAATGTATAATCCTGTAGGAAATCATCTGCTTGAAGTCTGCTGCCATTTCTAATTCCAAATTCTGACAACTTCTTATGATTATTAGCTAGAAAATTGATAGAATTCAAATAAAATGCATGATCCTTCTATAACAATGAAATACATTTTAAATAAACTGTACCCTATT
Organism: Myrmecobius fasciatus; assembly: GCA_023553655.1. Taxonomy (NCBI): domain Eukaryota; kingdom Metazoa; phylum Chordata; class Mammalia; order Dasyuromorphia; family Myrmecobiidae; genus Myrmecobius; species Myrmecobius fasciatus. Next base: position 13,216 of record JAJPUD010025631.1, on the reverse strand, counting down.
AAAGATGATAAAATTCAATCTATGCTTAACCCCTTTACACCAAATTGACACCATCTAAACAGTGATAACCCCTTTTACAGGGCTTTTGCAAGAGAATCTTACATTTCAAACAATTAATTCCTTTGACTTAGTATCTATGCCATTGTTTCACAATTTTAACCAGGATTATTAATAAGAAATTATCAATAAGAATAAATAAACAAACTGTGATCCAGGCAGAGTTTACCACTGCAACTCTGGCTTCATAAATTTTATTTCCTATTAAGACAGCCAGGTCAAGCATAGCTATATAGTCACCACACATAACCAATCATTTAAAATACCCTTCTTGATAAACCAATGCTGATGAAACTTTCAACACTAAAACAACAGGACTTCTGTTAAATGCAAAGAAATTTTACAATTCTTTCTGGATTCCAATGCCTCATACAAGACTGTATTCAAAGCAAGTCCTCAAATACTTAATGAAAGAAATAATACAGCCTAAAAATTCCTCCAAAAATTCCTCCAAATAAATAAGGAAAGCTAATATATATATATATATATATAAAATGAATACCTTCTGTTTCTCCCTCTTCTGAAGATATAAGGATGGTTCCTTTGCCATCTTCAATCTGTACATCTGGCGCTACCATAGCAAATTTTTCTTTCACTATCTAAAAAGAAAAAAGATTCATGCCGCTAACATACTTTAAATCAACAAAATCCTGCAGAATTATTTTTTAATAGTGCCATTTTCCTCCTCTTTTCCAATATGGTCTTTTAATCTGCATTACACCAGATGTTTTAAAATTTAGTCTTGTAATTTAATTTATATAGTATCTACTACATACTTCCTATCATGAGAACTCTCATTTCTCTCTAAATCTAAATCAGTCCCATTGTAAAATGGGCATTATTCAATTTTAAGACAATCTAAAAACATTCTTAAAATTTGTCATTCTTTTGCATTGTGTTTCCTTTCTCTGATTTGAATTTTTTTCTTGTAGATATGATTTTTCTTGCACAGCAATGATAAGTGTGGAAATATGTATACATATATTCAATCTGTCAAGTATTTTAACATGATTAACATGTAGTGGATTTCCTGCCATCTAGGGGAGGGGTGGGGAATAGGGGGGAAAAATTTGTAACAGAGAGCTTTTTAAGGGTTAATTTTGAAGAATTACCCATACATATGTTTTGCAAATAAAAAGTTTTAATAATAAAAAAAAAAATAAAATTGAACTGAAAAAAAAAAAATTCTCATTCTTTAAAATGAGGAACCTGAGGGCCAGAAAAGCTAAATGTTTTGTCCAAGACCACAGAGAAGTAAACACAGGTAACAAAGGCAGGTCTTGAACCCAGAACCTAAAAGTCCAAATCCAGTGCTTTTAAAAGACCATTCTTCATAGATGATATGACCAGATCCCCAATATCAATAAAACAAGCAAGGCACTAATATTTTCTAGTAGTAAATAAATACTCCTTTAACAAATACAGATTTAACATTTAGATTTTGATTCAAGAGAAACTCTTATGGTTTGAAGACAATTATAGTGCAGTGCCTTTCTGGTTTTTATACCTGGGCACTTAGGTCATGATTTTAACAATAATAAGGAAAAAGGGGAGTTTGGAATTTTTTGAGGAGCAAAAAGCAAAAAACAAAAAAAAAAGTAGTAGCACTAGGATATCTCCAAAATGTAACATAGCAGTAAAAGCAGGGGTTGCATTTAATAAACTTAAGTCAGGAAGAGAAACTTTCATTATACTCACCTTATCCTGTAATGTAAGGACTGTGACCTTGTGGACATTCAATTTCACTGTTACCTCAGGCTTGCTGGCACAAACATAACAATTAGGGTTGGGAGGATCCAATGCACAGGGCACAAGTAGTTTCTTTCTTGGATTTGGCTGTTTGTTCAAAAAGATCTTGGGGGCAACATACCCACACAAGAAATTAGAAACAGAAGATATGACTTCAGAAACACAACTTGAAAATCTTATCTATAACTCACCGTTCTACACTGATCTATTTTTCCTGATAATATTTTCAAACCTTCCAGGACTATCAGCCCAGCAATCACTGCGTTAGTAGTAGCTATTGCAGGAATGATATTTCCAGCCATAGCTGAAAAAATAAAATAAATGTTTTTTTAAAAGTTTATTTAAAATATATTTTTTAAAAAATATAAAAGCTTTAAAGATGGAGGTGATTTGACCTAGGAATAAGGAAGGAAAGTAAAGCTTACATTTGATATCAAATCTGCTCTTCATATTCATACTGAAAATATGCATCCTGAGGTTTGCTGCAGATGTAACAAAATCCATTGCTGATGGATCATCCTGCCAATAATTCAAAAGAAAAAAAAAATCTTTAAAAATTAAAGTTACCTACTCCATAAATACACTCAGAAAATAATAACATTTTTTAGGTTTTTAAAATTATTTTAAGCCAGGCCAATTTTTCCTTTGACTTTTACTTATGTACACCATAAATTTTATTACTGAACATTTGTCCACAAAAATGTTTTTTGTAAAAAAAATCTACAACTTGCATTTACTCACAAATTCTCAAAGCACTTTCATCACAATAATCCTGCAAATCAGACAGTATACATTATACCCATTTTAAAACTATTGTGATATTTGAGAGGAAAAGTCCTTTGTAAATACATTTTTTCCAGTTGTTTCTGACTCTGTTACCCCATTTGAGGTTTTCTTGGCAAAGATGCTGAAGTGTTCTGCTATTTTCTTCTCTAGCTCATTTTGCAGATAAAGAAACTGAGGTAAACAGGATTAAGTGACTTGCAAAATCACGCAGCTACTAAATGTCTGAGGCCAGATTTGAACTCAGAAAGATGGATAGCACACTATCCATTGCACCATCTAGCTGCCCAATCATTGTTAATCATCGTTAATTTGCATTCAAGAAAAAAACAAGCATTGATAAATTTCCCAAACATCCGAAATATAATTTATTGACATTTAAAATGCCTCCCTAATAAATCTCCAATGTAGCTAAAATTGTTTCAAAAGAACAGCTTTATAATTAAAACATATTCATAGTATGTTAACTACTGTATTTTCTCAACTAACCTTGTCCCATATGAGTTCAGCACCATCACCTTTCTCAGCAAGGTGAACTCTCAAGGTTTCAATACTCTTTGAAAAAAGACGTGCATAGCTTTTGACATCCAGAACCTGTTGGTCTTTTAAACCTAATGTGGATTCATTTTGTTGATCTCCTATATTTATTTCTTCAAGTAGAGGGGGAAAAGAAGATATTAACTTAGGCATAATTCTTTATCAAATATCACCAGTAGAATCTTTACCATCTTTTGTACTGAGTAAATTAAACAGAAGCAATCCCTGACCATTAGAAACATAATAACAAAATAGAAAATAATGTCATTAATTTTTAGGGAAGAAATCATAAGGAATAAGGTAGATTTAGTTACATTAAAAATCAAACAAATTTAAGCAAGATAAAAATATTTATTTGGGGAAAATATTTCAAGGACCCATAATATAAAAACTAAACATTTAAAATTCCTGAAATTACAAATATTTAAGGACAATTCTCCTGAATCAATCACTACTGGATAAAGTTTCAAATATACATAGAATTTATAAGAGGGAAACACATATTACTAAAATAATCATAAAAATAATAAAAATCTTTATTCTTCAGAAAAATGCAAAAATCAAGCATCTTTGGTATCACTTCATACCCATGAAAGTGGCAAAAATAAGAAATGATTAAAACCTAACCTTCATAGATTTGACAACAAAACTGCAATGATTAAAAAAAAAATGTTTTTGGAAGAAATAAGGAAACACAAAGATAATCATATACTTAATTCTTCTGATCCTTTATTGTAAAGAAGTCCTAAATGACAATAAAAATATAAAAAGAATTTTCAAAACTATATCTAGGCATTATTTGTAACAGCAAAAGAACTAGAAATGACATAAATATCTGTTAATAAACAGCTGCATAAAGTATAGTGCATCAATGTAACAAAATGATAATGAAAATGATAAATATGAAGAATATTTTTACAATTCTGAAAGATTTACAGGAAATTACTCACAATAATAAAGCAGAAACAAGAGAACAATAATTCACACCTAACTATGACTATACTTCAACATGGCTCTATAACTTCATCAGAGTTGCCTTCCCTCCACTGGTGAAGATCCCAAAACCACTGTGAATTAAGCAAACAATCTTCAAAAGCTTCTTTGGCCAAAATAATTTGTCGGTCAAGCCAATCAGGTAATAAGGCGCTACAAATCTAGATAAGCTGGTCACTGAACAACAGAAACACTTTCCATTACCAGGCTGTACTAAAAATATTTTCAAATTGGATTTGCTAGCTGTGTACTTTGCTAGCATAATCTCTGAAAAATCCAAACACTAAAGCTATATAAAAGGAAAAATGTATAAAAAATAACATCTTTCCAAACACTCAAAGAGATATCCTCAACTCCCTGAATCTTTCACCTCACCAACGCCAAGTCTTAGCATCTCCCTCACAATTATCACTTCTCTCCACTCACAAGGGAAAACACAGGGCCTGTGAAAGACCTTTAAAGTTTCTTACCTGGAACACTGACAACAGCATTCTCAATGGTATACCTGCCTCAAGTTTCTCCCTATTCCACCAACTACCAAAGCAAAATTTTAGATGATTTGTGTTCCTTTCTCAAGACAAGTGAAAAAAACAGCAACGAATTAATTGTATAAAATAAGTTTTTTAAAAAGTGCTAGGAAGCTACTTTCCAGGAAAATAAAATAACAATTTATAAGTTAGGTAAAATAGTAATAATAATAATAATAATGATTAAAAGATAGCACACACTACGGGGTCTGTATACCAAGGAAATCATAAAGGGAAAAGAACCCACATGTACAAAAATATTTGTAGCAATTCTTTTTGTGGTAACAAAGAATTGGAAAATTAGTAGATGTCCATCAGTTGGGGAATGGCTAAACAAGTTGTGGTTGTGGTATATGAAGGTAATGGAACATTACTGTTCTATAAAAAATGATGAACAAGCTGATTTTAGAAAAACCTGAAAAGATTTGCATGAACTAATACTGAGTGAAACAAGCAGAACTAGGAATATATTGTACACAATATCAGCAAGAAAGTGCAATGATCAACTATGAAAGACTTGGTTCTTCTCAGCAGTTCAGTGATATAAAGCAATCCCAATAGACTTTGGATAGAAAATGCAATCTGCATCCAGAAAAAGAACTATAGAGATTGAATACAAATCAATACATGCTATGTTCACTTCTTTTTTTTCTGCTTTATTTTTTCTCTCCCGTGGTTTTTCCCTTTTGTTCTGATTTTCCTCTCTCTACACGATTCAGAGAACAATACACACTAAAAAGGAATAAATTAATTAAAGACAGAAGCACACACAAATCTCAAAAACCAAACTCTCCTCTCAAAGTACAATAATGAAAAGGTGTAGAAGACACAAGCTCAAGAATGAACATATGTCAGAAAAGTCCTAAGTGAGGACAGGGAGAGAACTACTTTCCTGCAAAAGCAGTTGTGGTCACTATATATTAAAAAAAAAAAAAAAGTCAATGTAACTGTCAGGCATTAAAAAATATGTGCAAGCAACTTGTCAAGTATTTCAACGTTATTAATGTGTGGTAGACTTCCTGCCATCTAGGGGAGGGGAGGGGATTGGGAGTAAAATTTGTAATGGAAAGCTTTGTAAAGATCCATGCTGGGGAACTACCCATACATATGTTACACAAATAAAAAGCTTTAATAAAAAAAAAATTTTAAAAAAATGTGCAAGATGTAACAATCCTACAATGTAAGTCACCACATACAACTTCTCAACCTTATCCCTGGTTAGAGCATGAAACACCAAGCAAGCATTTAAAAATAATCAAAGTACAACACACAAAATTAATAAACATTTTAAAAAATTCAAATATGTCTTCACATTCATACTTCATACTTCAAAAAGTCAATGCTTGCAATTTGTAAAAATCAACAGAAAACTATGAAGTGTAGAGGTTGAAATGCATTTTCTATCCTACTACTTTTTTTATGTAGGTAGGCTAATAGCTAGCAATACTTAGAATTTACATAATATTTATTACTTACTACATGCTTGGCATTTTAGAATTATAATCTCATTTGATTCTCACAATCAAAAGCAGGTGTTCTTATTATTCTCATTTTACAGATGAGGAAACTGAGCAAAACAGGTTAAGTGATTTACACAAGATCACAATTGTAGGAAGTATCTGAGGCTGTATTTGAACTCAGTCCTTTCTAATAGAGCACCAACAATATAAAAACAAATGTTATTGCCATTCTATAGCCAGAGGTCATACTCTGGATAACAGATCCTTTTCTTTTGGTGGGAGAGGGAAGAAAAAATACGAATCATAAAATTTATGTCCAGACAGTGGAAAGAATTCAAAGTACAAGGCTAAATTCAACTGAAAAGTTAGAAGTAAACATAACCAAAAAGAAAACCACAATCAGCTAGTATCCCTGAAATTCTAAATGTTTGCAACAGTTTTTCCTCAACTCACTTAAAAATAAAATTCTCTATAGATGAAATAAGTATCATTTTTTTTTTTGGGGGGGGGGTATTTCCTTAAGCCATAATTTTCTATTAAAGTTTTCTACTAGTCTCTGGATTAGAATTCTCTCATCTCTGGTATAATAGTAAAGATGCATTTTTTATTAACATTTAATCTAAAAAGGCAACCAAGCATATATTCAAAAAAGCAAAAATGTTTGGGGTAAAAATCAAAGCCCAGTGAATCTGGACAGTAACTTAAAAGAATTACAATACAACACAATAGAATGACTGGCTCCAGTTATACTCCAGATAAATATCTTTCTGATGAGAAAAAGTTGGTTTATACTACAGGACCAACATGTTAAGATTAAATTTTGGCATCTCATCTAAAACTTTCAGGAATCTCTTACCCATCATAAGGTATAAAATGAAGAAGTTTCCAGAAAACTGTGACTCTGATTCTAATTGGGACCCTATTTGGTTTAGTGGTTTTGGCTATTAAAAAAAAAAAAAGGAAAAGTAGTTCCCTCCCTTCCTCAAAATAGCTTCAATCATCCACCCTCAATATTCTGAAGTTTATCATCAAGAAAGGATATGACTAGAGATTAATGTAAAAATGCAAATTACCATGGAAACAGAAACATTTCTGATAACATTCTATAAACATTTTCTTATTGAATAGACTATGCATCTGACTTCTTTGATCACTGGCACCAAGTCTATGGAAAGCAGCAAAACAACACCTCCCCCCCCACTGTATAATAATTTAGCTACACAGGAAATGCAGTCAAATTGGGGTATGTATTTTTGTATGTAGGAATGGAGGGTTTAAAGTAAGTATTCACAAGATCTGTACAAATTTACCTTGACTTTGCACTTCAGTCCAGTCTAAAGGCACAGGAGGCTTCCTTTTCCTCCAGAGTTTATCCATTGTCAATAAATATCTGATATCATCCTTGAAAAGCTTAAAAAAAAAAAAGAGGCGCAAAATTGAACACAAAAATCCCTTAACTGTACATGTTAGCAAATGACATATGCAATTCATCAAAATATCCAACAAATATTAAGTACCTATTATGTTCAAGGAAAAATAACTGCATTAATATTGTACTATGATAATGAGTTAAATTTTGAGTTAAAGACATATCATATATTAAAAAACATGGTGTTAGAAAGATTTTCAATATGAGGGTAGATGTTGTAGAAAAAAATACTGTGAGCCAAGCACTCAGCTCACTGAGGAAAGAAAGGGAATGTCCTGGAGATTAGCAGACAATAACTAGCAGAATTTTAGGTGGTAAATTTAGTGTGAATAAACTTCCACATGTGAGAGTTTACTAAATGATGTTGAAGGAAGGAAAACCTAGGAGTAGCAGTGAAGAGCAAAGAATATTCCAACTCCTCTATCCTGACCAGTATGTCTTTGACTAATGAGTGAAAGTGAACCAGTGCTAGAAAAAGGAAAAAAAAAACTATAATCAGGAGACAGCCAGGTTTCAGCAAGAGCCAAAAGACTGAAATAGAGAAAAGATTTAAGAAAACAATTTTGTTGTCTATAGAGCAGCCATTCCAAAGACCATGAAGACATGAGTACCTATAGAGAAGGACTTAAAGAGATCTAGGATATGGCAGGAGGAATGAAAAATGGAAAGAAGGAATAGAACAATAAAATTATTGAGTAAGGTTTGAATTGTGACCTCAGGTGGTAAAGATAAGTCGGGAGGGTATTACTGAGGAGACTTTGTTAATCACAAAGAATTTAGACTTTCCTCATGCTGCAGATATAAATATATTTAAATAAGTACTAGTATTTATATCATAAAACATTTAGAAAAAAATTCTTTTGTTTCTACTTAGTTTTTCCACCTCTAAATACGATGGAAATTATATGGAAAATTTCAAATTCCTTTTTCTATCTTAACAAGTTTTCTAACAATTACCTATTAACAGTAATTATCATATTACTATGAAAAGAATTTTCTAATTACCTGCCAAAATGAGAAAATCAGCTTAGTAGCAACTGTAACTTTTTCTATCAAATTAAATAATCACTTTTACAGAGTCATTAATTCAAATTCTGCCTCTGAGCATTTTTAATGGCTGGCCTCCCCCTTGGAATGGCCTCCCTTCCTCCCTTTACATTCCCCATTATCTTTCCTAAAGCCTTAAGTCTTTTACAGGAAGCTTTTTCCATTCTCTTAATTCTAGTGCCTTCACCCTCATTATTTTCTATTACATAGCTGGTTTGTACATATTTGTTTGCTTACTGTTTCCCCTATAAGATTTTCAGTTCCTCACAATCTCTATATCCCTAGTTTCTCCAGTCCCTGGAATATAAAAAGTACCCAATAAATGCTTACTGACTTGGATACTTATTAGCTGTGTGACTCTGCCTAGCTAAATCATTTAACTTTCAAAAGAATTCAAAAGAATCAGAATTTAATAGTCTATACCACTCTGCTATTTGAAAGAAAGCACAAATCTCACCTTGGTGAAGAGTTTAACTGGATCATATCCAGTTGATTTAGCCCATTCCTTAGTGGAAATACGTTTGATATCACCATCTTCATTAGATGCTCTTGCTCTGGCTTCAGCTTCTGCTGGTTCCCCTACAAAAGACAACATCTGGCTATAGTTTTATTATCAAGAGACATGAAAGTGAGACCAAACTCAACTGATGAAATATTTTAAATTATCTAGGAAATTCACTTGTAATCAACATATCCTCGGGTTTAGTATTTGTCTATCTGATATGGGGCCTATTTTAGGGGTCAAAAGGGGAAATATGATCATCTTAGCACTGCATTCTTACAAAATGTTATTTTCGTAACTATAATAAGGAAAGTAGCCATGAAAATTTAAAGCTTTTGAAGAAATGCCATGTTCAAACCTGAATATTTTACTCACAAGCAGCTTCAGGATCAGCTCTGTCAGGGGATACTTCCTGATCAGCATCTTCTTCCCCAAACAACTGGCTGTAATTTTAAAAAATTAAAAAAAAAAAAAAAAAAAAAGTTATACACAAAGAAACATTTTTCACAAAGATTTTCACATAAAACTAATCAGATTGAGATGATTATGTCAGAGCTTACCAGAAAATAAGAAAAATTTCTAAACTGTGCTGTTATTTCTATTTCCTAAACTATCTGCTCTATATAGAGACTTAAATGATTTAATTGTAGCCAAGAACACAAATATATTTTAATTTCAACAAGTTTATATACAATTACTACTACAGAGTTAGGCTCAAGTTTTATGTAATCACTGATCTGAATAATTAAGTTTAAACAAAATGTAAGTTATGTCACTGTTTAATGTTGACTATTATAAAGCATTAATTTATCTTTTTTTTTAAACTTAACTATATGTGAATAAGATTGTGATTTGACCAAAAAATAAATCAAAAAACTGAATGAAAATTTTAAAAGGAAGAGAAAAAAAAAACCTGCCCTTTATTTTCTGTAAGTCCACACTTTTCTTTGGGTAGTAGTTTATTTTTATTGTTGAAAAATAAAATCTTGAAAAGTAATAACCTACTTGTGCCTGAACTTTTTCTAAGTAACTGTTGATCTTTATATTCTCAAGGTAAGCTTTGTAGTTTTAAGGTATTGCAGAAACATTATTTCAACAAGATTGTTCCCCCTTACAAAAAAGAAGGTAAGTTCAAGCTGCTGGGCAAAAGTAGCCAGGATCAAATATAAACTTTTTAGATAATCTATATGGCATCCCTTTTCAGACTTTCTTTTCCTACTCCAACTATATAGAAAGAGAAATATATGCTCTATTTTACTTCAGGAATCTGACATAATAATAAGGGCTGAAAACTAGTGAAAAGGGCAAGGAAGGAGACGGAAAGAAACATGAAGGATAGTAACCACCAATTCGAAAGCATAACAAAAAAGGAAAAGATCCAATGATATAATATTAGCTCTTTGTGTTTAACCACTGTCTCCCTATGTTCCCTACCTGAAGAATTACTGAAACAATTTATGTTCATCAAAAGAGAACTACAAATACACAAATACAGGATATTCCAAAAGTCTTAACGTAATTTTAACATTAAAATTGCATTAAGATTTTCAGAACATCTTGTATAAACACAAAGTAGCCACCTATTTCCATGAACCAAAAAATTGTGCATGCCAAGGCAACCTCATAACTTACCTAATCACTCAAAGTCCAATATATCAGTACAATTTTTGATAGTCAAAAAATGCTAATAATTCTACTACTAGCAAGGACTAGCAATAATACTTTGAACCTGACACAATTAAAATGGAACATACTGATCACTTTATGCAAGTAGATGAACTTTTGCCATAAGTGGCCCAAGATGACAATTCCAAAATGGAAGGAAAAAAAAACCTTTTCATAGAAATTATTGGACTCTTCACACATAATCATATGGAGGAAAACTACTAAAATATTTCAATTTTCCTACCCATATTTGAAAATAAGAAAGAAATGATTTAAGTCTGAATATAAAAAAGTTTTACTTTCCCATTATAAGCATTAACAGATTCTTAAATAATCTCTTACTTGAACAAATATTTTGCCCATACGATACAGTGGATAGGCTCTGAAGGTGTATTACGAATTGTACATCCAGGGAAAGTTTTCTGGGTTGGTTTAGGATGGCATTCATAACATTCGGTCACACCCTGCAGATTCAAGAAATCAGAAAAACATTCACTCCACAATAGTAACTCATTATTTCAAGATAAATCAACTCCAAATAGAACCTAACTGCATTTCATAAAAGCCTAAAACTTGTTTATGAAAGGACCTTGAAGACAACATAGTCCAATCTTCTCATTTAACAGATAAGAAAAAACGAAGTTAATTACCTAGATACAAGATCTTAGCAGAGCCAAATATTCAGTTAGTATAGGTTTTTATATACCATAATATACTTTCCCTACTTAAAGCACTTAAATGCTTAAAAAAAAAAACTATTGATGCACTGATCCGTTAAATAAATCTCAAAGACCGCAATAGAAATCCATTTCAAGATAAAGGATAGAAATACTTTCAAGAATTGTTACACATTTGTTGATTTCAGGACTTTCTATCCAATCTTAACCTGCCAAACACATAGAAAATCAGGCTTTTAAACTGAGATCTACTAAATCTAAACTGTGATTTGAGAATTTCACATGAGATTAGAACCAAAAAAGGATACTACCAAACCAAGGTCAGGAATCAGTTTTATAAAAAGTCAATGCCCAAGAAGGGAAATGATCAAATGATAATCATGAAAAAACAGTTCTCAAAACAAAAACTGTTAACAACCATTAAAAAAAAAAAGCTACAAATCATTACTAAAACAAATGAAAATCAACAAAATCCTGAGATTTTACCTCACACTCACCAAACTGGCAAAGATAAAAGAAGATGGGAATAGTCAATGTTGGAGAAATTTTAGAAAAAGAGGCACGCTGGTGTACTGTTGATAGAGCTGTACAACCAAAATGGAAAGCAAATTTTTAAAATAAAGTAACTAAAATATGTAGACCCTTTAACCTAGAAATTCTACTGCTAGAAATATAACTCAATGAGGTCACCGACATCAAAATATTTATAGCAGGGGCAGCTAGATGGTGCAGTGGATAGAGAACCAGCCCTGAAGTCAGGAGGACCTGAGTTCAAATCTGGTCTCAGACACTTAACATTCCCAAGCTGTGTGACCCTGGGCAAGTCACTTAACCTCAATTGCCTCAGCAAAAAAAAAATAAAAAGCCAAAAAATACATATATACATATATATATATATTTATAGCAGCACTTTTTTTAGTAATAAAGAACTGGAAATAAACTACATGCCCATCAATTGAAAAATAGCTAAATAAACTGTGGTCTATGGTTAGAATGGAATGATGAGTAGAGAGAAAACCTTACATGAAATATAATGTAAAATGCAGTAAGCAAAGTAAGGAAAACAATATATATGAACTATAATATAAATGGAAAGGACCACCACAAAATAATCAGAATCAAATATTATAACATTACAGAGATTAAGTGTGTCCCCACAGAAATATGAAAAGATGGTTCCCCACTTTCCAGGTCAAAGATTGACAAGAATAGAACACTATATGTATCATTTGGACTGTTGGTTTGATGAATATATAAGTGTGTGCATGTGTGTGTATTACACATATATATGCACATATGTGTGTACATATATATTTACATATATATATATATATATATATAAACACACGCACAGGTACTCAATTTTGCTGAATTTTTCTCTTCCTGTTTTTCTTTCATTTAAAAAAAAATAATTATTTGTTATAAGGAAAGGCTTTCTGAAAAGGTTGACAGTGACTACGGTGAAATCTAGGAAATATAAAAAATTTATAAGTAAAAATCTGTTTTAAGAAAATATCAATGATTTATCATTATATTCAAATATTCTTTATTGACAGAGAACAAGAAAATAATTAAGATAAAATAGCCTAAGAATTTTGAGACAAAGAAACAAATCATCTAGAATTTCTTTCCAAAGAGATGAGTGTAAGTCAAATGTACGTATCTAATACTTGTGAGGTTCTTAATGGCATTCTATCATGCATTACCAAAATTTTCACAAGTACTACTTAAACATCACATGGACATACAGGTAAAAAAAAAGGCTACTAGACGCTGGTACAGAAAACAAT
>JAJPUD010025630.1:0-15086 GCA_023553655.1 Myrmecobius fasciatus | reverse complement strand
CTCAGGTAAATAAAAAGCATTAGAAGCTTTTAAAAATAATTCATATTCATGGGGCCACAGTCAGAGTAACACATGTTTTTTAGCTTCTGCAGTAAAGAATTGTAGACTTCAAATATGTTATTCTGTAGTCAAAAGTGAATATTTAATGGAATAGAAGACTTCCAAGTGTTCTTAATGAAAAGTCCAGAGGTTAATTAAACAGCTGACTTCAAATAAAATATTCATTAGAAGTATATAAAGATATATAGAAAAGTGAAATCCTAAGTAGTTTAATAAGGCTACTCTTTTTACCTTTCTTATAGAAGATGATATTTATAAATCCTATGAAATTTATCATTCTTGGGAAAGATAGGAGTATACATAGACCAAAAGCCTGTATGTGAATCGAATATGATGTAATGATATAAAAATAACAATAAGAGCTAGTAAAGAAGAATACACTTAAGAAAGAAGAATACAGAAATAGAATGGAGTAAATCATATCATACAAAAAGAGGCACAACAGATATTTAACAGTTGAAGAGAAAATGAAGGATGCCAGTGAGTGAAGTCTTTGAAATTCACTCTTACCAAAATTGGCTGAAAGAGGGAATAATCCATATTCAATTAGGTAAAGAAATGTTTTTATCCTATAGAAAATTAGAAGGAAAAGGGAATAAGAAGAAATGGAGTTGATAAAAGGGAGGGAAAACTGGGGGAGGCATTATTTAGAAACAAAACACTTTTACACATAAACAGGGCAAAAGAAGTAAAAGAATAGAATAAATAGGAGAGATAAGTGGAGGGAAATAATATTCCTTTCTATGTAAAACATTTCACAACACATTTTTCTGATAAAGGTCTCATTTCTCAAACATAGAGAACTGAATGAAATTTATAAGAAAATGTCATTCACCAATTGATAAATGGTCAAAAGGTATGAAGAGATAATGAAAGCTATATATTTTTTTCTATATGACAATATTTAAATATTGTCATACAGAAAAAAAGTGTTCTAATTTACAATTTAATAGAGAAATGAAAACTTAAAAAAAAACCTCTGAGATCCCATGCCTATAAGATTGGCTAATATGCTAGAAAAGGAAAATGACAAGTAGAGAGGATATGGAAAAGCTGAGACATTTGTTGCCTTAGCTATGAATTGATTTAACTGTTTTGGAGAGCAATTTCTAACTTTGTCCAAATGGCTATATGTCTGTGCATATTCTTTTTTTATTAAAGCTTTTTATTTGTATAACATATGTATGAGTAGTTCCCCAACAATGATCTTTAAAAGCTTTCCATTACAAATTTTACCCCCAGTCCCCTCCCCTCCCCTAGATGGCAGGAAGTCCACTACATGTTAATAATGTTGAAATGCTTGAGAAGTTATGCAAGAAAAATCCTATCTACAAGAAAAAAAAAAGAATCAGAGAAAGGCAACACAATGCAAGCAAATGTCAATAGAGATCATGAAAATGTTACGTTGTGGTCCATATTTCATTTCCCTCTCTCTGGGTGTATATGGTTTTCTTTAGTGAACAATTGGAACTGGTTTGAGACAATTCTTTGTTGCAGAGAGCCATGTCCATCAGAACTGATCATCATGTAATACTGTTGTTGCTGTGTATGATGATCTCCTGGTTCTGCTAGTTTCACTCAGCATCAGTTCATGCAAGTCCCTCCAGGCCTCTCTGAAATTTTCCTGCTGGTCGTTTCTTACAGAGCAATAATATTCCATAATATTCATATACCATAATTTATTCAGCCACTCTCCAATTGATGGGCATCCCTTCAGTTTCCAGTTTCTAGCCACTACAAAAAGGGCTGCCACAAACATTCTTGCACATGTAGGTCCCTTTCCCTCCTCTAAGATCTCTTTGGGATATAGGCCCAGTAGAAACACTGCTGGGTCAAAGGGTATGCACAGTTTGACAACTTTTTGAGCACATTCTTTAACAAAGAAAGAACTATATGGACAAAATACATGTAGCAGATCTTTTTGTGGTAGCAATAAAAAATAGGAAATGAAGGGATGTTCATCTTTTGGAGAATGGTTGGTTGTAATGAAGTTGTGGTATGTGATTGTGATGAAATGCTATTATTCTATAAGAAATTAAGAGTATGATAATCTCAGAAAAAACTTGGAAACACATGAACTCATAGTAACAGAAACGATCAAGATGAGAAGAACATCATACATAGATAGGAACCACAGTTTTGTATGATGATCATTAAAAAAAATATTTAGCTATACAATAATCCCATTACAATAATCCTAAACAATTCTTAAGGACATATGATGAGAAATGTTATCCACTTCCAGATAAAGAAAGATGGAGACAATGCATATTAAAGAATACTTTTAAAACTTTCTTTTCTGTTTTCTTTTACAACATGACTATTAAGGAAATATGTTTTGCATGACAGCACACACATAACTTATCCACTTGCATGCTATCTCAGACAAAGGAATAGGGAATGAAAGAGAAGGACAGAATTTGGAAATCAAAATTTTTAAAAGTAAATGTTAAATGTTGTTTTTTTTTTCATTTTATTTGAAAAAAATAAAATATTTAAATTTACAAGTATTTACCTTTGTTCTTGGGAGCAATTTTAAGATTATCAAATGTATTTTGCAGATATTTAATCGCAGTCAAGTTTGTATTCTTCCTATATAATCATTGATTTAACTATTGCCTATGTGCATTGTTTGTTCCTTATATACAAACTGGAAAAACAATCCACCTAAGTTTGATATACAAATATATGTTAAAATATGTCAATAAGACTTCAAGGGGTAGAGCTAAGATGGTAAAGTCAGAAAGCTGGTTGAGACCTCCAAGATTCTCTTGAAAAGTATATGAAAACAAACCTTTGAACAGAGTGTGGCAGAATCAACCACTCTGGAGCTCAAGACATACTGGAAAAACTTCAAGAAAGGTCAACCTCACTGGGTTAAAAGAGTATTCAGCCCTGCTCAGATAAACTCTAGGAAAATTGGAGATAGAGTCTTAATCATAGCAAATCCCAACTAAGACCCTCAGTTCTGGCTTAGTGAAGAAACAAAATAATGGGGCAGCTTTCAGTACTAGCTCAGAAGGCAAATACTTGGAAACCAGGCTGTTTACTATAAAGAATAGGCAAAACTATCCCCTGCAAAAAAGGGACCTCTGTGGTCATAGCCAAGGCTCAGAGCTTTGCAGTGAGCTTGGGACAGCAACACCTTTACTCCAAGAGTAGAGCTCAACCATAAATGTTAAAAAAAATGAGGAAATACCAAGGAAAAGGAAAGATAATGAGCAAGAAACAGAAAAAAATCATTGACCATAGAAAGCTGCTATCATGCCAGGGCAGACCAAAACACAAAACCAGACACTGGACAGAATGTCCACAGATGAAATCACAAAGAGTGATATGAATTGGTCTCAAGCCCAAAGAAGCTTCTGGGTCATGACATGCTCACAAAAGCATTTAAAAGGCAAATAAGAGAGGTTGAAAAAACATGAGAAAGGAAATAAGAGGTATGCATGAGAGAGTCAGCAGCTTGGAAAAAGAAAGAAAAAAAATGTCTGAAGAAAACAGCTTTTTAAACAGTAGAATTAGCCAAATGGAAAAAAGAGATACAAAAGCTAACTGAAGAGAATCACACCTTAAAAACTGGAATGGGTCAAATGGAAGCTAATGACTCTCTGAAGAATAAAGAATCAGTCAAACTAATTAAAAAGTAAAAAAAAAATGAAGAAAATGTGAAATACCTCATTGGAAAAACAGCCAACCTGGTAAATAGATCCAGGAGAGACAATTTAAAAATTATGGGCCTACCTGAAAGCCATGATGAAAAAAGAGCCTGGATAACATTCTATAAGAGATCATTAAAGAAAACTGGCCCAATAGTCTGGAAACAGAAGGGGAAATGCTGATTGAGAGAACACATCAATCACCTTCTGAAAGAGATCTCACAAGGAAAATCCCAAAGAACATTATTGTGAAACTGCAATCTCAAGGGAAAAATATTGCAAAATTCCAGACAAAAACAATTCAGATACCAAGGAACAACAATCAGGATTACCCAGGATCTGGCAGCTTCTACAATAAAAGATCAGAAGTCTGGAATACCATATTATGGAAGACAAAGGACATAGGATTACAACCAAGAAGTAACTATATATACACATATATACATACATACAAACATACATATATACATATATAT
Source organism: Myrmecobius fasciatus (assembly GCA_023553655.1). Lineage (NCBI taxonomy): Eukaryota > Metazoa > Chordata > Mammalia > Dasyuromorphia > Myrmecobiidae > Myrmecobius > Myrmecobius fasciatus. Next base: position 10,891 of record JAJPUD010025630.1, on the reverse strand, counting down.
TTATAAGTTTAACCTTTAAATTATATATATATATATGTGTGTGTGTGTGTGTGTGTGTGTGTGTGTGTGTGTGTGTGTGTATAAAATTTAAAGGTTAAACTGTTTACATCCTAGGATGGGAAAAACGATATCTGTAACTCTCTGAGAATTGTATCTGTCACTGGGCCAGACAGAGGGGGGCATCACATGGACTGAGAGTGTAGTTGTGAATGGATTCTGATGTAATGATATAAAAGAAAAAGATATTAAGTGGTGGAAGAGGTCTGTACTGGAAAAAGGGGGAAGAGGAGGTATAATGAGACAAATAAGTTCGCATGATGAGGTGCAAAAGACCTATTATAATCAAGGGAAAGAAAACAAGGGCATGAGAATTTTCTGAAGATTGATCTCATCAGTTTTGGCTCTAAGAGGGAACAATCATTTAGCTGGGTATAGAAATTTATCTAACCCTATAAAGAAATAGGAGGAAAAAGAGAGGAAAAAAAGAGAGTGAAAGGATAGAAGGGAGGGAAGAAACATTAGGGAAAAAAGGTAAGAGGAGAAGTATTGATAGAAGACAAGGTACTTTGTGGAATGGGTTAAAAAAAAACACTACCAAGAGAAGGAATAAAGAGTGATAGGAGATAAGGTACTGGGTGAGATGGGTAAAAAATAACTCACACCACTAAGGACAGGATGGAGAGAACAAAAGTTTATAAAGGGGAGAAAATAGGATGGAGGTAAATACAGAGCTAGATCATAACTGTGAATGTGAATGGGATGAACTCTCCCATAAAACAGAAGTGAATAGCAGAGTGGATTAAAAAACAGAGTCCTATAATATGTTGCTTACAGGAAACATATTTGACACATAGAGACACAAACAGAGGAAAGGTAAAAGGCTAGAACAGAATTTATTATGCTTTAACTGAAGTAAAAAAAGAAGGGATAGCAATTCTGATCTGAGATTAAACAAAAGTAAAAATGGATCTTACTGAAAGAGATAAGGAAGGAAAGTACATGTTGATAAAGGGTATTATAAATAATGAAGTAATAAGCATACTAAATGTGTATGGAACAAATGGTAGAGCAGGCAAATTCCTAGAGAAGATTTTCAGCCAGTTACAGGAAGAAATATTGAGGAACACTATTCTAGTTGGGGATTTCAACTTTCCCTTCTCAGAATCAGACAAATCTAACCACAAATAAATAGGAAAGAAACTAGGTGGGTTAATAGGAACCTAGAAAACCTAGATGTGATAGACCTCTGGAGAAAATTGAATAGGGAAAGAAAGGAATACAACTTTTTCTCTGCAGTGCATGGCACCTACAGAAAAATTGATCATCTATTAGTGAATAAAAGCCTCATAATCAAATGCAGAAAGGTAGAAATAGAAAATGTTTCATTTTCAGACTACAATGCAACAAAATTATATTCAATAAAGGGCCAAGGACAGATAGACTAAATCCAATTGGAAATTAAATAATCTAATTTTAAAGAATGTGTGGGTGAAACAAAACAAAGATATCAATGAATTAGGCATGTAATTAAAAAAAGTTATTAAAAGAACAAATTAAAATCCCCTAATTAAATACCAAATTAGAAAATTTGAAATTCAAAGGAGATTAAAGAAAAGTATTGAAATAATAAACAAATGATAAATGGTCAGAGGATATGAACAGACAATTTTTGGATGATGAAATTAGTTATCTATAGCTTTGTGAAAAATGCTCCAATCACTATTGATTAGAGAAATGCAAATCAAAACAACTCTGAGGTATCTCCTCATACCTTTCAGATTGACTAAGATGACAGGAAAAGATAATGACTAATATTGGGGAGGATATGGGAAAATGTGAAATGATCCAACCATTCTGAAGAGCAATCTAGAACTTTGCCAAAGGGCTATCAAACTGTACACATACAGTTTTGACCCAACAGTGACAATATAAGGTGTATATACCAAGGAAATAATAAAGGAGGGAAAAGGACCAACATGTGCAAAAATATTTGTAGCAGCTTTTTTTGTGGTAGCAAAGAATTGGAAAATGAGTAGATACCCACCAATTGGGGAATGACTGAAAATGTTGTACATGAAGATAATGGAATATTATTTTTCTATAAATATGATGAACAAGCTGACTTTATATAGGCCCAGAAAGATTTACACGAATTGATGTTGAGCAAAATAAGGAGAACCAGGAATACATTGTACAGAATGACAGCAAGAATGTGTGATGAACAACTATGAAAATGGTTCTTCTCAGTAGGTTGGCGATCTAAAGCAATCCCAGTAGTCTTTGGACAGAAAATGGCATCTACTCCCAAAAAAAGAAATATGGAGAGTGAATGTAAATCAACACGTGCTATGTTCCTTTCTTTTTTCTGCTTTTTTTTTTTGTCTCCCATGGTTTTCCCTTTTGATCTGATTTTTCTCTCCCAACATAATTCATAAAGCAATGTGTTAAAGATAAATTACTTAATTAATTGAAAAATTAAAAAATGAGATAAAATCTGGCAATAAACTTCATTTATACACTCAATATTTTCCTGTGCGAATAGTCAAGCCAATGTCATGTGAATGGTTACAGATCACTCCCAGGAGCCGCTGCAATATTCTAGTGTTGCTTGAAGCAAACAATATGGGTGTCATTTGCAAATGGGAATAAAATTTGGAAAATATCACTGATCGTGGACAATTTTCACTTTGGAAAATACCATGTGTCTACCAGCTTTTTGTCTCATCTGCTATTAATGATCTGAAGTTGTCTTTATTGAAATATCTTTTAAAGAGCCTTGAATGGATTTTTATATTTGTGTGGAAGACATATTTTTAAGAGATTCTTTAAATCAGTAATTTTCTTTGACAAATCGGATAATTTTTCGTGATCAATAAACAAGGAAATTACTGGAATCATCATGGTAAGGATATGGTGCATTGTGGATTACCACTTAGGAACAAATAGTTGCTTCTTATGGATACCTTCATTTAATATATCCTCAATAGATTTATAAACCATTCTGATAATATTTTTTGTATAGGGAAATAGACCTATAGGCAATAGATTTTTTTATGTTCTTACTCATCATTTTTTAATATTGAGATTTTCCTCATTTTTGTTTTGTTGACATCCATCAGATATCTTGCAAACAAGTCTGCAAACAGAAACAATTTTATTCCACATAAATCTATTTCATATAAAATTTGTCTAATCAGCTGCTTTTCTCACATTTATTTTCTTCGTGCCAGTTTTGTTTCTGACATTATTGTGTGTTTAACCATGATCTGCTATTTATGAACTATGATGGTGGAAAACAAATATTACAATTTTTTGCATAATATTTACACTTTTCTTCTATTTGTTACTTTCCTTTCACTTTTATTCACATGTTCTTGTGATCTCTTTGTGTAAAGTATTAATAAAATTTCTTTTTTATTAAAGCTTTTTATTTGCAAAACATATGCATAGATAATTTTTCAACATTTACCCTTGCAAAGCTTTCTGTTATAAATTTTTCCCTTTGACCCTCTACCCCCTCCCCTAGATGGCAGGAAGTCTAATACATGTTAATTATGTTGAAATATTTGACAGATCAAATATGTATATGTATATTTATACAGTTATCTTGCTGTACAGGAAAGAAAAAAAAACTGAGAAGGAAAACATAATGCAAGTAAACATCAATAGAGAGTGTGAAAATGCTATTTTGTGGTCCCGGCTCAGATCCCACAGGCGTCTCCCTGGGTGTATATGGCTTTCTTCATCACTGAACAACTGGAACTGGTTTGAAACATCGCATTGTTGAAGAGAAACATGTCCTTCAGAATTGATCATCATATAGTTTTGTTGTTGCCATGTACAATGATCTCCTGCTTTTGCTGATTTCACTCAGCGTCAGTTCATGCAAGTCTCTTCAGGCCTCTCTGAAATTATCCTGCTGGCCATTTCTTACAGAACAATAATATTCCATGACATTCATATACCATAGTTTATTCAGCCATTCTCCAATTGATAGGCATCCTTTCAAATTCCAGTTTCTAGCCAATACAAAAAGGGCTGTCACAAAGATTTTTGCAAATGTGGGACCCTTTCCTTCCTTTAAGATCTCTTTGGGATATAGGCCCAATAGAAACACTTCTGGGTCAACGTGTATGCACAGTTTGATAACTTTTTGAACATAGTTCCAAATTGCTCTCCAGAATGGTTGGATCCATTCACAGTTTCACCAACAATGTATCAGTGTCCCAGTTTTCCCACATGTTCTCTAACATTCATCATTATCTTTTCTTGTCATCTTAGCCAATCTGATCGGTGTGTAGTGGTATCACAGAGTTGTCTTAATTTGCATTTCTCTGATCAATAATGATTTGGAACACCTTTTCATATGACTAGAAGTAGTTTTAATTCCATTATCTGAAAATTGTTCATATCCTTTGACCATTTATAGATTGAAGAGAGGCTTGAATTCTTATAAATATGAGTCAATTCTCTATATATTTTAGAAATGAGGTCTTTATCAGAACCCTTAAATGTAAAGATGATTTCCCAATTTATTTTTCCATCCTAATCTTGTCAGCATTAGTTTGGTTTGTACAAAAAGTTTTTAACTTAATGTAATCAAAATTATCTATCTGGTGTTCAATTGAGAGTTCCAGTTCTTCTTTGGACACAAATTCCTTCCTTCACAGGTCTGAGAGGTAAACAATCTTATGTTCATCTAATTTGTTTATAATATCACTCTTTATATCTAAATCATGAACCCATTTAGATCTTATCTTGGTATGTGGTGTTAGGTGTGGGTCAAGCTCTAATTTCTTCCATACTAGTTTCCTATTTTCCCAGCAGTTTTCGTCAAATAGTGAGTTCTTATCCCCAAAGCTGGGATCTTTGGGTTTATCAAATACTAGGCTACTATAGTTATTGCCTGATTTGTCCTGTGATCCTATCCTATTCCACTGATGACTACTCTATTTCTTAGCCAGTCCCAAATAGTTTTGATGACTGTAGCTTTATAATATAGTTTTAGATCTAGCATAGGAAGGCCACCTTCATCAGCCTTTTTTTTTCATTAATTCCCTTGAGATTCTTGACCTTTTGTTCTTCCAAATGAACTTTGCTACTATTTTTTCTACATCTGTAAAATAATTTCTTGGGAGTTTGACTAAATAAGTAAATTAGTCTGGGTAGTACTGTCATTTTTATTATATTTCCTCCACCTACCCATGAGCACTTGATGTTTTTCCAACTGATTAAGTCTGACTTTATTTGTATGGAAAGTGTTTTGTAGTTTATCTCCTATATTTCATGACTGTTCCTTGACAGATAGATTCCCAAATATTTTATACTATTCACAGTTATTTTGAATGGAATTTCTTTTTTGTATCTCTTCCTGCTGAACTTTGTTGGTAATATATAAAAATGCTGATGATTTAGGTGGATTTATTTTGTATCCTGCAACTCTGCTAAAGTTGTGAATTGTTTCTAGCAGTTTTTAGTTGAGTCTCTAGGATTCTCTACCATCATGTCATCTGCAAAGAGTGCTAATTTGGTTTCCTCATTACCTATTCTAATTCCTTTAGTCTCTTTTCCTTCTCTTACTGCCAAAGCTAACATATCTTATACAATATTAAATAGTAATGCTGACAGTGGGCAGCCTTGTCTCATTGCTGATCTTATTGGGAATGGGTCTAGTTTGTCCCCATTACATATGATGCTTGCTGATGATTTTAAATAGATGCTATTGATCATTTTAAGCAAAAGCCCATTTATTCCTATACTCTCTAGTGTTTTTAATATGAATGGGTGCTGGATTTTATCAAATGCTTTTTCAGCATCTATTGAGATAATATATGATTTTTGTTAGTTTGGTTATATTAATAAAATTCCTTGAAGTTTGACTTATTGTTCAATTATTTTCTTTGAGTTATGAAATCATATTGGTCATAATCTTCCATTGTTTTACAAATGACTTTGTGTTTCATACTGCCTCCTGCAATCATCTCTTTCCACTTGTCATGTAACAAAATTAGTTTCTGACAATGATATTTTGCAGGCTTTTTTTGTCCTCCTCTTATGACAATTGCTGACTTCTTTATTCCCATTGCATCATAATTTACAAATATCTGAGGAGTGTTTCTTAAATATTATATATTGAAGTTCTTTGTTCCCTATCTACCCAAAGGCCAATATTTGATAACTTGTTTCTGAAACAGATTCTTTGTCTATTCCTGCAATCATAAGATTATTAATTGATTATTCAGATTTTTATCATCAATTTTATTTTTCTTACATATTTCTCCTATCTGAAGTGATAACATATTGAATAATATATTTATCTCTTTATTTTTTTGGGAAAATATTTTAAATGCTTCATTATTGTTAAAGTTCCTTTCCTTTTCAATGTTTAGTAGGATCAACTCTGTATAACATATTATTCCTTTTTATATTCCTATGTTCTTTGAAATTTGAAATTTCCTTGGTTTTCTTTTGGACAAAGGGTAGTCCTTTCTTACTTATATTGATTTTGCTTCATTGCTAAAGGTCTTTTTCCTTTACTGATTAAAATTCAGAGTTTGACATTGAAATTCTGATGCTAACCATTACATCTTCTCAGGGTATGGTCTTTAGATTCTATGTTTGGCCTAGCATAAGTACAACATTCACTGGTATGCAATGGTACTTCTAAAGTGCTTGAAAAAACCATGCCTTAAAATATTTATAGTTTTTTTTAAACATTTTCCTTTAGTGTCTAATTAAGAGTACTTTTCCAGTCTATAAATAATAGATCTGATTTAGCAAATATAATGATAGCAATGATGAACATTTCCAACAACAGCAACAATAATAATAGCCAGCATTTATGGAGAATAAGACAGATAAAATGTTTTAAATCACTTTATTTCATCTTAATACCTGCAAAGCAGTAGGATTGCTGCTATTATTGATCCCATTTTATAGATGAAAAAAATCAAAATTTAATTCCCTTGCCAATGATTTTAGTAGGAATATGACTATATTTGGAGATTATTCTAAGGTTTTTGATTCAAATCTGACTCTTTCTACAATAGATAGCCTCTCATTGTCATAAGTTCTAAATAAATTAAATACAATTAAATAATATTTTATTTTCTGTCTACCCCAACAGCAGGCACATAGTAAGTGCTTGAATACTTGCTAAGTGATATTATTACTAACATTTCTATATTGTATACCTGTGCTATAGAATATATTTCATATATTTTTACCATTTCATAGGGATGATATAGAGTTTAGCTACAGTGAATTTTATTTGTCAATGCTTTATAATTTCATTTGAAACATTTCATAGAAGCTTAAAAATCAGTAGTTATAATCTACTTTCACTTTTCGTGGGTTTTAATAGCCACCTGCCAATGTTTCACAATGTCAATGTTTAATGTGTCAGGATTCAAATCTTAACTTTGTCATTTGTATACTCTTGAGCAAGTTAGGCCTCATTCTTTGTTACCCTTGGAGTAACCATTCCTGGTGTTTTCTTGGAAAAGGTACTGGGAGTAGTTTGTTATTTCTTTCTCCAGATTCCTATAGGCAAGCATTAAGTGATTTGCTCAAGGCCTTATAGTTAGTTAGTGTCTGAGCTCAGATTTGAATTTTGGTCTTTCTGATCCAGGGCCAATGCTCTATCTACTTTACCAATAACTTTGCAAATTATATGATCTCTCTTAGTCCTCAGTTTCTTTAAAATATGGATAAAAGAGAGGCAAGATGAGGCATAATGGTAGGAGATTGGATTAAGACTGTGTATAAGTTTCATGGTAGTTTGAATATTTGCTGATTCTACTTTTTTGATTCTAGATATTGTAAAATTCTTTTAAAAATCTTGGTTATGAAAATATAAGAAATAATTCACAAGTACCTTGTACCTAGAGCAAAAGAAATTCTCCAAATGTTTCCTTTACATTTTTTTAATATTACTCTCAGTAGGGTACAGACAACCAATTGGTTAAACATTTTGTGGTTTGTTTGATATTAAAAGAATTTGTACTGTACTTCAAAGAAATACTGACATGCACAATTATAAAGAGTCAGAGGGGCAACTATAATGATTCTAGAGCAGATTGCAGGCCATGCAATTGGGAAATGATTTTAAATTGCTACCTCACTAAATAAAAGATGAATCATTTATGTGTATGAAATTTTTTCCCAACCAGATGTGCAGGTAGCAGAATGGGATATTTCAGGAGAAATTTAGCTGGTCAACAAATTTGAGCTCTCTCAGAATCTATAATTACTGTACTGGAATTTAAAAAAAAATACATCAATGAGCAAGTAACTGATTTTATTTATTACAACAATTTCTAAAAATTGGTGGTAATTTTGTCCTTGATATGTGTCCCCTCTACCAGAAAGGTTCATATGAATAAAATATTGAATGACAGCTAGATATAAAAATCAAGGAAAGATATATTTGAATTCTATCTTTGATACTTAATTAACCATGAAAACTAAGGTTTTTAATTTCTCTAATTTTTGGTTCCATCATCTATAAAATGTAAAATGCATATAACAACCCATAGTATTATCTTCACGGGATTATTATGAAGAAAAAAATAATTTAATTTAAAAAACTTTTCAAGATCTGAATTATATAAATTATACTCATTATTATGGCTTAATTCAAGATAGGATTGTGCTTGTTTATTTAAGTAATATTAGTTTAATTTAGAAAACAAAATGTGCTTCCCTCCCCATTGTAAGTGCTAACTACATATCTAGTGAAAGATCTCATCCAATAAGTACAATTTAATTATTTTTAAAACAAATTAGCAATTAGATTCCACTGAAGAAGTTTCATTGAAATGGATAGGTAGAAATATACTCAGAAGTAAAACAAACAAAAACAAACAAACGAAAACAAAACCTTTATTTGATTTTTTTTTCCTTTTGAAGAACACTGAATTAAAGAAATTTCACTACTGAGAAAATAGAGATGGAATTTTAATACTATTTTTGGAATAATCATTTACCTTATAATGTTTCATAAACACTGAATTTCAAACAATCCAATTCTGCATTGACTCATTCTACCTTAAAAAAATAAACTATCTGATATAACCAACAAGATAAAAGACAACACATTTCTTTGACTCTCATGCTCTCTCAAAACTCCCTAATATAAGATTCATTTTCAAGATATAAAGTACAATTGTGACTAGCTAAAAGTAAATTCCTTAACATGACAGTACACTAGCAATGGGAAACTTTAAGTTTCCATGCTACACTTTAAGTATTAAGCCCTAATCCAGCCTCAGGGCAGCATAGTCAGTGAGAGGACCCTGTCCCCCTGAAGAACTTAGGAGAATTTCCCCTGTGCTCTAGGAGCAGAGCTCAATTTTTTAAAGTGAGCAAAAAAGAAAAAAAACAAACAAATAAACAAACAAAGTTCTGACTGTAGAAGGCTATTGTAGAGAAAGGGAAAAGCAGTTCACAAATCCAGAAGAGGACAATAAAAGCAAAATGCCTTCAAATGAAGCCTCAGTGGGGAATATAAATTTGTCTTCAGTTCAAAAGGTTCTCTTGAAAGAGTTCAAAAAGTATTTTAAGAGAGGTAGAAGAAAAATGGGGTAATGACATGAGGACTGTGAAGGAAAAGTATGAAAATTTTGGAGAAAGGTAACAGCTTGGAAAAGGAAACACAAATCAACTAAAGAAAGCAACAACTCCTTAAAATATAAATTTGGTGAAATGAAAAATAATTGTTGAAGAAAACAGCTCAAAAATAAATTTCACGAAAATGGAAAAAGAAAACATCTCCTTGAAAAGTAGAATAGGCGAAATGAAAAAAGAGAGCAACACTTTAAAAAAAATTGTCAAAATGAAAAAAAAATACCATTGAACAAAACAACTTCTTTAAAAATGCAATTGGCCAAATGTAAAAGGACATTAAAGAAAAGGTAATTGAAGAAAATAATTTAGTTAAAAAAAAGAATGGGACACATAAAGAATCAGTCAAACAAAATTCAATAAATGAAAAAAAAATAGAGAAAAATGTAAAATATCTCATTGGAAAAATAACTGCCTTGTAAAATAAATCCAGGAGAGACTAAGAATTATTAAGTCTAAGAATTATTGTACTATATGAAAGCCATGATTTAAAAAAAAATAAGAGCCTAGACAACATCTTTCAAAAAATTATCAAGGAAAACTTGCCTGATATCCTAGAACCACAGGGTAAATAGTCATTGAAAGAATCCATTGATCAATTCTTCAAAAAGATCACAAAATGAAAACTCCAAAGAATATTGTAGTAAAATTCCAGAGTGATCAAATCAAGGAAAAAATGCAAGCAGTCAGCAAGAAACAATTCACATATTGAGGAGCCAAAATTAGAATTATCCAGGATCTGAAAGCTTTTATTTTAAAGAATTGAAGAGCCCATTATCTGATATTCTATAAGACAAAGGAGCTTGGACTACAATCAAAAATCAGTTACTCTGCAAAATTAAGCATTATCTTTCAGAGAGAAAGATACCAATTCAATGACATGTGGGATTGTCAATCATATTTGATTAAAAGTCCAGAATTGAACAAAAAAGTTCATCTTTAAACTTAAGACTCAAGAGAAACATAAAACAATAAATAGGGAAGGAAAAAAAAAACAACCTTTTAAAGGTTAAAATGCTTATTTCACTACATGGGAAGGTGATATGTGTAACTCCTGAGAAGTGTATTTTTGTCAGGAAGTTGGAAAGGGTATAATTAGAGAGTGTAGGTATATGTTGACTTTAATGTGATGTTATAAAAAGAAATTAACACTCAAAATGAAATTTCACTGCTAGAAGACAAAAGGTGAGGTAAAAGGGGGTAAATTGCATCACATGAAGAGGCACAAAAGTCTTATCATAGTTGAGGGAAAAAAGGGAGGGGAGGG